>RJWH01002043.1:175841-274120 GCA_004363575.1 Solenodon paradoxus | reverse complement strand
ATCCATAAGTCAAATATTTTGAGAGTAGGTTCACATGCAGTTGTAAGAAATAGAATAGAGGGAGGCTGTGTCTCCTTTAGGCAGTCCCTCCGATTCTCCACTTGGGCTGGCCCTGCGCCTGGGCCTCTTCACACAGTGACTTCTGATATCTCTGCTCAGCTGTCTGCTTATGGCGGCTCTCCTTGCTGAGGTCTTCTGGGGCTGTTTTTCACTCTCAGCGACTTCTCGAAAACTCTTTTCCCTAGAATTTGGTCACTGTGGCAACCATCAGTGCTATCCTGTTTCCTTTAGCCAGTGAGCTAGAAAAAGCTGACATTGGGGAGATAACAAGGGCCCAGAATGAGAAAGCTCTTGTAAGCTGCAGTAGGCCATTGTAATCAAGGATTCCCTACATCATCAACCTGAAAAATGGTGCTACTGGGAGGTCATCTGTCGAGATCATTACACTGATTTTCCTTTAATATATGAAGGCAATGGTTACATTAATATGTACTTTTATTGGATAGAAATAGCTTATGATTCATTATCTTAATATGCCACAAACTATGTCTGTTTGCAGGTGACATGGGCTTAGGGTTTTCTCGTGTTGCCCTTTGATATCGGTTATGCCTATGTCCTAAAACAGTTTTAGTGGTTTCCCCCTTTTCCATGCTATGTATTACTTGATCTAAATTGGGTATTTTCTGTTCTTTGAATGTTTGGTAGAATTTTCCCAAATATTAGTGGTTCATTGATATTTATATTTCTTCTGAAGATTGTTATAAATTATACTTTCCTATAAAATACTTATTTTTCTTCTTCATTTCAGATTTATTAGAAAAACATACAGCATTCTCTTATAATAAACACATTATAGTCATGGTTAAATACTCCTTTTCATTCAATTGTAGTCTTTTGTGATCAGATGTGGCCTATATTTTGGTCTTTTCAAAGACTTAGTTCTTTGTTTTATTGATTAGCTCTTTTAAAAATATTATCTTTCACTCATTTCTAGGCTTAGCTTCATTATTTACTTCGGTTTTATTTAGTTTATTTATTTTTACTTTTCTAGATTTTTGATTAGTATATTAATGGATGATTTTATTTTCTATAAGTACACCGAGGCTATACATTTTCTTAGGATTTGTTGGGGTGAATCTAATGATTTTAATATACTGTGTTCCATTTGTTGCTAATTTATAAGTAGCTTTTTTTCCTCATATTTATTCCTCTCTTAATCCTATATATTTTCAGAAATGTGTCTAGATTTCTGGCTACATTTCGGGTGAAGGAGATGCAATAGTGGAGACTATGGTGTGTCCTCCTCGTCCTGTCCACAGACTGGAAGAAACCAGAACAAAAATTTAATAAAAGTTTGTCCTAAAAGCTTTAAGGAAATGAGTCAAACCCTATCCTCTGTACTAGTCTCTTTTAGAACTGCTGCTTTATTGTTTTCTGGTGTGAGTGTGGAACTCCACGCTGGCAGCAGAACTGGTCTCTCCAGGTGGAGGTATGTGAGCCCAGAGCCTATTGATAAAGGGCAGGAGAAGATGTGGAGACCCGGGAAAGTGCTGAAGGGACATATGGGAGGAATCAACACAAAGGATACCATCTGAATCGGAACTATGGTGACCGAGCACTGTTTAAACAAAATGGCCGGTCAGTTTTCATCTCAGATGGTAATGTTGTCCAAGAGTTCCCCTTCTGGGAATAATGCCACACAAAATTATAGAAAATTGACTTTATACCTGAATTCCCAAATGAAAGGGAAAAGTTCCAGGCACCTGAATTCTCAAATGAACACAGAAACACTCCGATGAAATGATCCAGAACAATGTACCAGTGAATTGTGCTCGTTGAAGCAACACCTGGATGCGTGCGGAGCTTCGCGGGGATGGAGGCTCATGGGGCGCGCAGCGGATGGGGTGGGGTCAGGAGACTTGCTGAAGATGAATTTTCCAGGAGCATGTGGTTTTTATTCTAGGCAAATGAAGACATAGGTGGGTGTTGAGGAGAGGCGGGTAAATTCCAGGTGGTGGTTTCAGACCACGCAGCTATCAACTAATCTCACATTTTCCTGCCTGTGTTCCTGCACCCGTGGCCTGTCAATCATCCTGGGAAAAATGGATTCCAGTTCTCCTCTGGATCGTCCTCTGTGTGAGGTGGGGAACAAAGCCTCTTGGATCCTCTTTAGGATTCCTTTCTCCAAAGGTTTATGTTTCATTCCCAGTATTAACATATCAATGCCACAATATGCATATATTTTCATTAAATTGCTTTCAGTTGGAATAGCTAACATGCCCCCTTGTAATGCCATCAGATGTGAACAATTATGAAGAAGATAACACTCCATTTGTTTTCTCTTTCAAGACCTCAAACGAGATTACTTTGTTCTTCTAATAGGTTAAAGTCCTTTTTGCCCAACAAATTAGACATGGACAAATTGCTTCTATTGCAGTTTATTTTGAAAGCCTCTGTTACCTTTCCCATTCATTTGTATTTGAGGTGTAATGTTAATTCCTGATCATAGGTGCTAAATGAGGAGAGCTGTGTCATGAGTGGCACAGTGGCAGATAATCTGAAAGACATTTTAATTTGGCTTCAGAATATACGTATATATTTACCTTTGAAAATGGCCATGTTTGACATTCCAGAAATTTATCTCAAACCAAATTAGGAAGCCAAACTGGGAAGACTTCATGCTTCTGGAACTAAGAGGCTACATCCAATTTCTAGTCTTGCCAACCCCGATTGATGCACCTTACAACTCACTTCAAGCTGTGGAGAGACATGAGGAATCTCACACTTTCTAATATTTTATTCACTGCCAAACCTGGGGGAAGCAGGGGAGGAGTTAACTGACCCAGTCTCCACAGGTTTCATGAAGTAAGGAAAGTCACTTGAAAACTCAGTTCAATGGTGATGCATACATTTAAGAATGATGACATGAAGAGTCTGTCTGAGGTTCAACTGTAGATTCCATGAGTAGGAGTTAATCCAGATCAATACACTGAGCTTCTATGCACCAACTCCTCCACAGCTATTCCAGAGGACATCAGGTTAAAACACAAACAGGCAGCAAGCGTCTAGTCAGGTCTATGAAGACAGGCTTTCCAGCCCATGCCCACCTCTCCAGTCTCAGAGGCTCTTCTCTGTTCCTTGCTGGCCACATGCAAAGCCTCTGGTCCTCTCGTTTTACTTGTCCCTTGTTGTCTCGGCTGGAGTTCCAGTAGTCTCAGCAAGTAGCCCCACCCCGAGAGGCCTTTCCAGCACCCTTGTAAACACCTCCACTCTGGTGATTTCCTGCCTCAGCAAACTCTCCCTTTGGTGTCAGTTTCTTTCTTTTTGTCTTTGTCTTTCAGTAGAATGTAAGTGTCCTGCAGGCTCATACCTTGCTTATCTCCAGCTGCCAGCACAGCCCTGGTTTAAAGAGAAGTTGCATTCATGTTTTTGAGTCAAGCAATCAAAGCTGAGTAAGAGTTGATGGGGGTGGGGTGGGGGGCCTGGGAGCTGCTGCAGTCTAGGCTGAGTGGGCGGGGCCTGCTGCGGTCTAGGCTGAGTGGGCGGGGCCTGCTGCGGTCTAGGCTGAGTGGGCGGGGCCTGCTGCGGTCTAGGCTGAGTGGGCGGGGCCTGCTGCGGTCTAGGGCTGAGTGGTGGCAACCTGAGGATCTTAAACGCTGTCAACAGACATTTAAAAAATACTTGAAAATTTGGCAGCTTTGCTCCACAGAGGTGTCTCTGTGCTTCTAATAAACTCGCCATGTGCCGTCAAAACCAACTTGAAATTTTGTCAATTGTAAGGTAAAGGATAGAATTAGACTTTCTTTGCTGACCTTAATGAAGTCTTTAGAGGTGTTGATTTATAATAATGCACACCTGAAACTTATGCACTCGTGTAATGCAATGATACTTCAATAAAAATTGTCATAAAATGTTAGAAAAAAGAAAATCAAGTTTAAAATCTTTTAGATATTTAGAAATTAAAATAGCATGACACATTTTAAAAGGATTTTTAAAAACTATATCTTTTATTATAGAAAGTTTCATTTACCTTCCCACCCACTGCTGAATTATTGAAGCACATTCTAGACATCACTTGAAGGCCAGGACAAGGGTGAGACAAGAGAGGTGCCCCGGGTATATCTTCAAAGATAGACCTCTCTTTTCAGGTTCTGATTTGCCTTTGCACAGCCTGAGGGCCTGACCCCAGTCCTATTCCTGCATCATATCTTTCCCCAGTAAATTTCAGCATGGATGTGTTTGTATAATTCCTTAATTAAGAAGAACATACCTTGCTGCATTATCATGATAGCGCTTGAAAAGAATAATTGCTTAATGTCAAATGTCCAGTCTGTTCAAATTTCCTTGATTACTTATTGTTTTTTAGGTTTGTTTGAAGGAGGATCTAAACAGAGTGAACACTGCACTTCCTGGATACACTCAAAGAAATTCTCTTTCAAACTATTGATTTCCTCCTTTTTTAATGCCTATTTTTGTTTTGGGTTTTCTTTGCAACTGATGGGTTAAAAAACCCAACGGGTGATTTGTCCTGTAAGGTTTTCCATGCTCTTCATTTTTCTAGATGCATCTGTATGGTGGTGAGCATGTCCTTCTGCTCCAGCATGGTCATTAGGTCTAGAGGCTTGGCCAGTGTCCTTGTCTGTTCAGGTGCTATAACAAAGTACCATAGACAGGGTGGCTAATAAAGAACACAAATTCACTTCCCTTGGTTCTGGAGGCTGGAAGTTTGAGATCAGGTGCCAGCATGAATGGGTTACAGTGAAGGCCCTTGTCTGGAATTTGGACGACTTACTGACTTGTATCTCTCTGTGGTAGAAAGAGCTGGCAAGCTCTCTGGTGTCTAGTTTATAAAGACACTAATCCCAACCACAAGGACTACATATTTATGACCTAATATCTCCCTAAGGCCCCATCTCCAATGCAATCACATTGACAATTAGGGTTTCAGTAGATGATTTTTTTTTTTGGTGGGGAGACACAAACATTTAGTTCATTGGAACCCAATTCAATGTTTTTGCCAGCATACTTCATATATAATTTTCTGTGTATCCACCTAGAGGCACAAAATATCAGGTCTTTTTTCTTGCAATGGCAGTCCATTTTGTAATGTTAGTAACCATTGGAGATCATTGTTTAGATTCATTTCTTATTAGAGTTACAAGGTGGTGACATTCAAAGCGGAACTATCCTTTGTCAGCTGGAAGACTTCTATAAAAAGAACCTTTTCCTCACAAACAATTCATTGCTTTGAAGCACAATTCATATAGAAAAGTCAGATAAATGGTTGCTTCTTTCCCTGCAGGTACCAGTTTTCAGAGTAATGTGTTGATTTTCTTTTATTCTCCAAAGTTGACTAAACAGATGTTAGTCTTGGCTTTGCATCATTAGGATTATCATGGATTTAAGATCTATCTGTTGTGTTTCAATAAAGCTACCCCAAGTCCTGGTAGTTGGAGCCCCTTCAAGTTTGCACTTGAGTACTTTTGACAAGAGCTGATAGTCTTGTTTACTGCCTGTATGATGTTCCAGACTCATTTGTGTATTTCCTTCCCCAGACCTGGAGTCAGTTATTCCACCAAGGAACTCAGATTTCTTCAAGTGGAAAACTATATTTGTAGACCAAAATCTGAGTGCAAAAATATTTAAATCCAGAATTCAAAGTGTCTACTTCTGGTATTAATTTATGTATTCATTAAAGGAATGAAGTTAATGATCTTTGATCACCCAAGGCATGGAACCAGCAGAAGGCAAGTCAGTTAGGGTTGGGGCCAACAAAAGGTGTGAGAAGGAAGATATCCATTCCAATTTCTTTCCCTTCTTCCTCTGGTCTTCCCAAATGCTTCCTCTTCTTCCACCTGTCTTCTAGACCCTGTCATTCCCCTACTCCAAATCTCTGAGCATTGAGTGAAGCCAGGTGTTTCCATGTTCTAAACGGATAATTGGGGGAGGAATGGCGTTGGGTGAAAAGAATTGATTAAAGGACCACTAAAAAAAAATTCCATTTTTCTTTTACAAAAACAAGGCATTTGTCTATATTTATCTGTCCCTAATTTTTTAAAAGATGATGCCTACTATTCTTGTGTGTTTGATCTCAAAGACAGAATGCAAAACACTGGTTGCAGGCATCAGACATGAGAAACTTGTAGGGAGGGGCAGGATTGGCACTGAGTTTTCTCAGACCCTCCAGAGCACAGAGATGGAAGTCACAGCAGTACCTGGTCATTTGGAGCTGGAGCTAGAGATGGGGTTTCCAATGGCTACGGAAGAACCCAGCGTTCTTCCCTCTGCTGCACGGCACATCCTGCTACTGCAGCTGTCCTACTCCCTGTGGGGTCATTACCCCTGGGGTCAGCTAGAGTGTTTAAGATGCAGAGAAAATAGCTACCTCTGCCAGCTGCCTGGAATTATTTTTGTTGTTATTGTTTCTGGGGAAAACCATAATAGCATTTCTGAAAGTGGACTGGTTGCTTCCCTTATTGTTACCTGATCTTTCTTAGTCGATGTATTTTTTTCCCAGGATGCTTTTCCACAAAACTTCTTTTTCGGAGGTAGACACAATTGAAATCAATTGCTAATTAAATTTGTGTCTAAATTAATAAATCACAACTATTCAGATCATATCTGTCTGAATAATTTCTATTATGGTGAACATAATTGTTAGATTCAGCATTTAATGAACCGTATTGTTAGGTAAAATTCTTATGACAATTGGGACTAATAGAATATATTAACCTTTATTCTTCCTGCTCTGACATTACATTGGGCCATGTTAGCATGAAAGCATGGGGAAGAGTTGCATCATTAAGTACCATTGTGACTCTGCTGGCCTTCTGATGGAGCCTGTGAGGCTTGGGGAAATCAGTGATGTTTGATGTTTGTCAGTGGGGTTCCTTATCTACTATACATTTTTGGTTCTGTGTGTGCATGTCTTCAGGACATGGAAATGTACCAGGCTCAGAGCCAGAAGGCTACCATCCAATGTCAACACCTGTCTACATTCTCTAGCGGTTTTAGTCTCTGGGGCAGCTATATGGTGGGGGTGGCTAGAAGATAAATAAACATAATTTCTTTCTTTGGGGAGCCCAGTGTAATGGAGAAAACAGACGTACTCCACAGGAAAGCACAAAGGACACTTATTCCAAAGAAATCTCTGTCTAGTCCATTAATTTTATGGACCTGTGTCAAGTGGTGACTCGAATGTTCTGTGGTGGCTTTCTTGGAGACTAGCTCAGAATCTACACATCCTCTGGGAAGGTACCCTCTTCCAAGTGTCATCACGACAACCTGAACTCACCCAATGAATGCTCCTTTGAGAGATGTCTTCAGATTTTGCCATCTGCTATTTTCAGTGCCTAGGATGGAATAGTCATTCTGCTTTGTCACCAGGAAAATGACTCTAGTTCCCAGAACCAAGAACTATTGAGCCACGTCACAGTTAAAGGTGAAGGTCAGCCTCCCTAGTCTACCTGGAACACCGGTCAGCTGGTATCAGCAATAACCAGAGCAGACAGGCTTTCCTGGCTTTGAGGTCAGCCAGAGCCCAGGGCTCAGACCTCACCCTTTTCTCATGACCAGTGGCACCTTGTGCCAAATCCTCATTCAGGGGATGGTGGCCTGGGGCCTTTGGGTTGGCGTTTACTGTAAAACTGACCCCCATAAATTGTAGAAGGCACAACCACCCACTCCCTCAGCCCTGCTGTCCTCTGTTACTCGTGAGGGAGCTGGGAGGCAGTGGGAGGAGGCTCTGCAGACCACCCCAGTGAAGTCACAGCAGGTTGGAGCCTGCTCTACTTCTTTGACTTTTTAAAAATAAAAGTAATAAACCTCTTGCTTGGGATATGTGTTAGGCTCCTTACTTCGGCTTTAAGCAAAGTCCTAAGAAGAGAACTGAAGCCCAGTGACCTCTAGGGGAAGGAGGAGGCAAGCACGAAGCCCCAGAAGATACATCCTCTCGATGCCACATCCTGCCTTATGGACCATAATCATCTGCTGTACCCATTGTACCCTTTCAGACTTTGGTTTGAAAAAACACATTTGAAATCGTTCCAACCCTGCCATGATTAACATAGGGACATTTCCCTAGGGGGTGGGAGAATGTTGAAGAGTTGGACAGCAGGATTTAGCAGAGGGGAGCAGAAGAGCACCGCAGAGGGAAGACAGAGGCTGTGTGGGCCTGAGTGAATGCATGGACTGCTGAGTGAAACCCAGCCTCCTCCAGCGCAGCTTCCAGGGTGCTATCCCCTCCCAACTCTCTCTCTGTTCTTATTCCAGCCTGTTCCCAGGTCTCTGATGAATTTTAGTCCAACCATCTAGCCCTGGGCTGGGGTTTATGGAGCAAGTGCTCCTCTGGGCCCATCTGGGGGTCAGCCATCAAGGGCGCTCCCAGGCCAGGCCAGGCCCACACAATTTGGCAATCAGGTGACCAGCAGGAGGGGCCTGGAGCTTGTGGTGAGCTGACTGGGGCCACTCACCCCTCCCAAAGGTGGTGTCATGAAGAGGGGACACAGCTATTCTTGTGGTTGGTTATGGGAGGGGAGAGACACAGGGATGGGCCTGCTTGTGTAAACCGCGCCCTCAGGTTTGAAGTCGTGTTCTCCAGCGGCTGTTCAGAGTCATCAGACATGGCTGGTGGAGGTGGTAAAATGAGGTATAATTTATCGGCAGGCGGAGGGCACCTTTCCAGGACATGGTTGTTGTTTCTGTTTGGGTGCAGAAATGTTTAGTTTTGAAATTATTAAACAACATCATCATCTGGGTGATTTTGTCCTTTTGGTAATCGGCGCAGAGCACATATGTATTGGTGTCTGAAAATTACTTTGGAAGATGCATATTATTTACTTGTTCTGAAGAGGCTCTTAGGCTCTGTTTTCTAAATAGGAAATTTGGAGCTGATAAAATGGGACTATTATGGACTCCCAGACAAATAATCACAGAGGCTAATACCTTAAAAATTTCAAAATAAAAAAAAAAAAAGGTAACTTGGGTTCGATAACAGGACAGAATTCAGTATCAACCTCCACAACTCACGTCTTTCTTCCCAGCCTCTCCCTTTTAATGCAGTCAAGACAAATCTCTGGCTCACGAGCACGTTCCTCCTGCATCTGAGAAACATCGAGGCCTCAGAACTCAGGGAGCAGCTGGACATATCTGAGCACTGGTGCGGCGTCCTCTGTGCTGGTGGAGGGGTCCATGGGGAGGGTCTCTGCCTGGCCATCTTATTGGTGGGGGTTCCTTGGGGGAGGACAGGGGCACATCATCATGGGTGAAGGCCTGACTCCATGAGGCACGGGCCTTGTGTTTCGGAGGAGTTCTGCCGCAGTTTCTCTTTTACCATCATGAACCGCTGCAGTTACTCAGAGATCCAAAAGGGTGACTTTCTTGGTTCGCGTCCCCTTTGAAAGACATAACCACTGAGAGGGCCCTTGCCATGGCATCTTCTCTCCTACTATGGGCTACTAAGTGATGGAAGCTTCTGTGTCCATGGAAGTCTTGAGCCTGCTGCACTCCTTTCCGACCTTGGCTTTATCTCCTGAGAACTCAGCAGACCCAGCCTTCCTTTCTCCAAGATGTCTCTGCAGCCTTTTGGTGGGAGACTGTGGCCCCAGAGCTTCTCTGTTGGCGTCCAGCAGGGGGCCGCACAATCTTCCCCTGCATTTCCCTCCATCTCCTTGCTGGTCCCCAGGGCCTGCAGTTTCCATCATCACTGTCTGAGCCCTGGTCTGGTGACTGCTAAGCCTTCCCAGCTCTGGGGTTGCGGTTTTATGTGTTTCCTGCGTCAATGGCATCTCTGAACTCCAGGGCTGGCACTGGCAGACAAGGACGGAGAAGGACGGTGGGACATTGGCACCCATCCTGCCAGTCTTTGTCCTCTGCAGATGGAAAGGTTTGATAGCTCAAAGTCTCCTAAGTCATTCTCTTGGACCTGGACTCTGGGGGGCAGGGTGGGGTGTGTGTGTTCTCCTCTCATGTGGCATCTTCACAGTTGATTTGGGTGTCCCAGGGCAGCATCGCCTCTTCCTTGAGGAGAAACCATGCCTTCTATCTGCAAGCACAGAGGCTGCTGGACGAGGCCTCAGGACACACCCAGCAAAGGGGCTGACCTGACTTCCTGGAAACTTCCCTGGAATCCTCCTCAGAGGGCTGAAAGATGAGTAGTCTCTGTGAGCCTCGTCTACCCTCCCCCATGGGCCCACCAAATGTTGGATGCTTCCTTCTGGAGCCCTGGGTTTCCTGCATGATGATGGATGAAGGATCAACTCCGTCCCACACGGGTAATCTTTGCCGTCTTAATATTTGTTAAGCTTTTTGATTTACTGAGGAATTTAAAGCACGTCAGGCCATAGAACTACACATTAGCTCTGCTTCATGAAGCACATGGCGCGATCAGTTTAACTCATTTATTCACCACCTTTAAATCAATGTAGCTGAAGAACGGCGCCTCCTCTTTATAAATCATCCCACCTACTTCTGGCCCTGGTCTACGGGAGGGTGCAGGCTGGTGTGTCCTGGGGTTTGCGTCGGGCCATGGAAACTGCCCGCCATTGATTGTATCAGAGAGCAGCCACACTTGTTACCGAACTACAGTCATTTTGCCACTGAGGGACATGCCTGTGGCAGGACCCCTGATGGCATTTGTGACTCAGCTCCTCACCTTCTTTCTCCTCCTATTGTCTCCTGGGTGCTTTTCCTGTTGGCCTCATTCACTTTAAGTCCAGCTAATTTGAAGGGACATCCACCCAGCAGAGGTTTGCAGGTCACTGCTGCTCAAGGAACATGTGTGGAAGCCACGGCTTGTGATACGTGAGTTAGGCCAGTTGTGACTTTTCTCCATTTAGCTCAGTCCCTGCAACTCAGGAGGGCACAATTGCTCCAGCATCTTTGGCAGTTCTGTAGGGGCAGGTGAGCCCCCAGATGATATCTGAGGTATGTGGAAGACACCCGCTTCTTGGTACAGGGACCTGGCTATTCCCATGGGTCTAATGTCAGGCTGGAGAGCAGCCTTCCCGGGGTCATAGTCTCCTGATGGCTCACATCGTTCTGTGTTTTGTTTTTGGTGGTATAACATATAATCCATTTAAAAAGTGTCCCAGGGATATTTGAAAAAGTTCAAAATATGCGCTGTGTCTTATATGGCGAAGTTCAAAATGTGTTTGTTAATGCAGATTTGCAACGGTGTTCTTCCGAGCTGTTATAGTCTTAATTATTTTTTAGCCATTTTATCTATTGATTTTCTGAAAAGCAAGTAAAAATCTCTATCATTATTGAGGTTTTCTTAGTGTTTATGTTTTGAATAGATTTTACTTCATACCTTCTGATTTTTTGAAAGTGCAAACATTTATGAAGGTTTTATGTTCTTTGTGAATCATGCCTTTAACACTGTAAAATATTCATTTTAATTTTCTTTAATTTATAGTTGTGGGTGTATATATATGTATATATATATATATAATTTTTTTCTTCAAGAACCTTTTTATTTTGACAATTTATAAAAAAAAAAAATAAAACCTAGATGCTCACCACCCAAAATAGACGAGTGTTAACATTTTCATATGTACTTCAGATTTTTTAAATGATGACTAGAACTGTATTTCCGAGCAGTTCTAAGTTCATGCCAAATGGAGCAGGAAACGCAGAGGGTTCTCACAGCACCCCAGCCCCCTTACACACACCAGCTGCCTCCCCGTCAACATCCTGAACCACAGTGGAGAATTTGTTATAGTCCGTGAGTCATAAGACACATCATTATCATCCCAAGTCCATAGTTTACATTGGGGTTCATTCTTGGTGTTGTGCATTCTGAGTTTGGATACCTGTGTAATGACATGAATCTACCATTTTACTATCACACAGATTTTTTTTCACTGCCCTGAAAAATCCTCCACGATCTACCCGTTCGTTTCTCCCTCCTCTTGTCCCTGGGAACCACTGATTTCTTTTGCTATACCCTTAGATTTGCCTTTTCTCTCTTGTTTTCTATTATATTTTTCAATTGGTTATTACCTATGTTTGAATGGTATTGATTTTTGTGTGCTTATCATATACCTAGCAATCTTAATGTATTTCTTCCTTTTTTTTTTCCAAAGGAAAGGTACAGGTAGAAATGAAGGCAGCAGGCAGGCAGGAAGAGAGGAGGGAGAAGCACTTTGTTTTATTTTTAATTAGTTGTTCACACTGCTGTTTCCTTCTGGACCTGGGACTCGAATCCAGGGGTATGTGACTTGGGCTCCTTTGGAGGTGACTGATCTAACCACTCCTCCACCAGGGCCTGTCTTGATGTATTTCTTTTCAGTTCTAACAGTTTAATTGAAAATGACAGTTTTGCTTTATTCTTGTCTGATTGCTTTGGTTAAGATTTAGTATCAGGATGAAAACAATAAAATGAGGATCAGAGAATATCCTTGATCTGAAAAAGGAAACATAACAAAAATTGCAGCATGTATCCATTTAATTGCAAAGCTTTACGATAATGTTTTAGGTTCTTTTCCATTAAAGTCAGAAAAGCAGAGATCCTCTCTCTCTCTCTTTCTCTCTTGCTCACATTATATAATGAATAATTTTTCTGAGTAGATATGTTTTATTAGGTTAAGGAAATTTTTCTCTCATTTTAGATAACTGACAGTTTTTCATGAATGATTTCATAATATTCAATTTGTATTCAGTATGTGTTGAGATAATCATATGTAATTTTTACCTTTAAACTCTTCATGTACGGTATCATTTTAGAAAGATCTAATATTAAACCATTCTTGCATTTCTGGAATAAATCCTTCATTGACAATAACATTTTTATATACTTGCTAAAATTCAGCTTGTTAAATGTGATGTTATTTTCTTTCCTGTGCTATGTGGAATAGGTCTGTATTTATTTATTTATTTTGTACTGTCTTAGGTCTCAATTCTCATTCTTAAGTCTCAATATTAGAGTCAGATACTCAGGATTCTGACTTGCCCTTCCTGATTCTTGCCCAGACCAGCTTCTCTCTTGTCTGTACCCATAGTGCCTCGTATCTTCTGTTACACTTATTATCCTGGTTGTCACCTGAATGATGCCTATCTTCTCAGCAAGAAGCAAGGCCATTGCCTTGCTTCTCTGGCAAGGATGGGAGGTTCAAGATGGCAGGACTATGAGCGCTGTAGAAAGTGGAACAGTGCAGAGAGGGAAGTAATTGCTCTCAAGGGCATTTGAAAAGCAGTTTGTTTTAGACTGGACCTTAAAAGGTGCAGCAGCTGGTCTTAGCCTTGGCATTGGAATGGAGGTGTCACCTGGAGAGAATGAGGTAGCAGATTGGCTTGGTGGTTGGGCTGGGCCCTCACCTCCATTCCTTGTCTTCACATACTGTCTTCTGGAGTTGCTCATCAAAAGCAGGGCAGAGGCTCCAGGAAATACTGTCCCCAGATCAGTGTGATGTCATGAGAAGAACCAGGGCTGACTGTTCAAGGCTGGAGTGGGACCTGCAGCATTTGAGGAGGGACTGGCAGGCCTGGCTCACCATCAGACTACATGACTGCCACCAGCCACACAGGGAGAGGCCACTTTTATCTGGAACAGCCACATCTCTATCTAGCAAGGAGACATTGAATCAGCCAGCAGTGATGCATGGTGGCATCTCATAGATTATTAGACAGGCAAAACCTGGGTCCTAAGGGATCTTTGATGGGGTACCCAGGTCAGGGGCTTGCCTATGAAGAGGTATCTCCAGGTGAGTCCAGAGCTGGTGGACAGGCAGCCATATGTAAATGGAGGAGCATGGGAAGGAGAGCTCACAGACCACAAAGCAAAACTTCATCTACCCTTAAGTTTTGCTAAGACCCCACCCAGGCAGCCAGTGTGGGGATGCCCAACTTCTGTTCCTCCCACAATGGCTGCCTGTTCGGGGCTGTGACTCCAGAGTCGCTGTGCTATCAATTGGGACAGCCCAAAACAACACATGAAAAACAGCTTTGTTTAGTGTCCTTGACACAACTAACTACATATTAACAACCAGCCTGTGGGGCTGAAGTTCCCTGTTTGTTTGGAATCTTAATGGCAGCTCTGTGCGCACAGAGCTCTAGCACTGCCTACCCTGCATTTTAAGTCAAAGTGGATCTTTGTGTGAAGGACTCGCCACCTCCTTCTCCTTTTCTACAAAGGAGGTAAGTGTTTTCACTCACCTTTTGTGACTTATAAGCAGCTGAATAGCACTTGTGGTGTTTGAATGTCAGATAATAGGCATTGTCACCGAGAGAGACATGTCCTTTTCCGTGTTGCTGAGTGTGCGTCTGCTTCCTGTCTCCCTTGCGTATGCACCCTTCCTCCCTCTGGGTAAAGACTGTGAGGAACTCCTACAAATGTGTATCCCCACGTTGCAAAGCACGGCTGTCCTCAGGATGTCAGGTGAGAACTGCTGATCCCTGGGGAACTGTGTGGCCAGTGCTTGAGCAGACCCTGGACAGAACCCCACGGGGCCGTGGAGGGGGTCTCAGAGCTGAGTGGTGGATCTGAGTGTCACACCTGAAGCAGTTGGGTGGTGCAGTGTAGACGGAGTCATGATTCTGTTGGTGATGTTTGGTCTAAACATTCAAAGAGATGCCACCATGGCATCACAGTCACACTTCCAGTGTCATGAGAAGCAGCTGCCACAGGAACACGTCAATCCCTTCCCCATAAAGGATTATATGGAAGTAGCTTCACAAGTGAAGTTAGTGCAGTTTGCTCTCAGTCAGGGCAGCTTTGCTGCATGGGGGTCTATGACTTTGGAGCTTTCAGCAATTTTATGGAGCCAGGAGTTAGTCTGGATCTGAAAGTAAGTGTTCTTGACTCCTGAACTTGCTCTTTTAGTCATATTGTATAAAAAGAGGTTGGTTCAAAATGGAATCTTAGTTCAGAAGGGAGCTGGTCAACAGACTCTGATATAACATTCACTGAAGATCTACTGAAACATTTATGTACATTAAAAACAGAGCGGCTGACACGCAAGTACAAATGCTCATCATAACAAAAATCTTCATAGATAAAGATGGACGCACTCTGTGCTACATGAGACAAAACGGATCAGTAGATGGTAGAAGGCACTTTCTGCATTCTTCTTTCCCAGGCTTCTGAGGTGTGAATGTACTTAAGTATCACCTAAAATATACTACACTAAGGGAGTGGAGGCCTTCTCTATGAGTCCTCCTCACCCTCCATCCTTGTTTTATAACCACTTGAAGTCAGAGATCCCAGGAGGAATTGAGCAGGAAGTGGGCTGAGTGGTGTGGACACAGGCTGTGTTCTAGAGAACACACAGGGTTTGTACATGGGGCAGTGCTGAGAGGAGAAAACCCATGTACAGTCACTCAGAGTATCAGAGAACCAGACTGTGGTTTTACAGACCAGTGGTTCTCAAAGTGTGGTACTGGACCAAGGATCCAGCACCTTGAAACCTGTTGGAAAAGTAAAATAAAAAATCTGGGGGTAGGTCAGCAATCCATGGGTTCACATGCCTTCCAGAGTCTCTGAATCATGCTGAGACGTAAGCTCCACTGTGTTAGCTGTGCTGTTGCAGAGAACAGAGGTTACTTGGTTGCCTTGACTAGAGCTGCATTTGGGCACTAAGCATAGATACACACCCACAAACACACACACGTGTATATATGCAATTGTGTGACAGAAATGATTAGGCCAAGATTGCCAAGCACATTTGGAAAGGAGACAAAGGCAATCAATTCACCACATCTTTTGATAGAGTCTAAGGTCCACCTTGTTCAAGGATAAGTAAGGCCCATTAACACGCTATGATGAAGGAACACTCAAGGAAACACGTGCTGCTGTGAATAATCAACATCGAGATTCATATTTAAAATTCAGGAAATTCTGTGACTTCTACAGAGGACAAAATGGATAAAAGAAAATTGCTGTAGAGTGAAGTAAAAAAGAAAGATGGACAAAGAAGAAGGGCAGAAAACCTAAACATTTAACAGCAGTGCTTAGACACGTTGTCAATGAAGAGTACAAAATGATATGTTGGAAAATCTTATTGCTTTGAAGGACAAACTTTAAATATTGTCTAAGAATGCAGAGATGAAAAATAGATCCAAATTGTGAGAGAGAAATGGTAGGTGTGGAGGACAGAATGGAGAGTGAGCACATGAATAATTATGCATCTGACTCAAGGGACAGAGTAAATGGAAAGGAGCAGAATCCAACATATAAATATGTAAAGAAAGAAAAATGTTGTGAACTGGAGAAGACTTGTAAGCAGATTTTAAGGACTTCTCCATATAAAACAAATGAAAAGAAAGCCATACCCAGACATCCTGATCAAAGTTTTTAATTACGTTAATGAAAAAATCCTACCAAAATTTGTGTAGAAAAACTAGATCATCTACAAAGACACAAAAGAGTTTTGTGTGAGGAGCTGGTATGTGTTGATTCATAAGAGTCCCTTGTGTCCATCTCCTCCCAAAGCCAAGTTTAGTGACTTCACATCCATAACTTGAAATTAGCCATGCCAGGAGCATTTATATCTTGGAACTGGCAAACAATACAAATCAGGGCTTTCAAATTTTTTAATTTAGAGAACTAATTTACCAGCATACAACTTGTTACTTTATATTGATAAAACGTATGTTCAAAAAGGAGGTATGAATCATCTGTTTCTATGCACCATGAACATTGTTTTGAAATATATAAGGTAAAATTGCTGGAAATACATACGGAAATCAACAGAGAGACAATAGCAATAAGCAACTTCATTATTTCTTGCTCATTCTTTGGATAGACTGAGCCTGCACAAGTACACATGTAGAAATTCAATTATACAAAGAATTAGATTCTTTAACAATATTTATCAATTTATGTATAGTATATATATATATATATATTTTTAACATTCATGCAACCTCTAGGACTCAACCAAAAATCTTGTCAAATTCCCAAAACATAGTAGGTACAAGCTATCTTATCTGACCATCCTGTAATAAAACGGATACAAGAAAAATAACCATTTGGAAATTTGTTCCAAATGAAAAACAAAGAGCAATAATTAAATTTGAAATGAAACAAAAACAAAGAAACAAACACACAGCCTCCTTTAATAGCTTTTAAATAATAAGACAATATTCAAATTTTAATTATACATAATTTAGAAAATAACAAAACACTATATTTTGAAACTTATTGCATGCAATTAAAGTAGTAACAAGACTAAAATTTATCACCTTAAGTAATTTTACTATTAAATTAAAATTAATAAAAATAAGTGAATTGTATTCATCTCAAACAACTAGTAATGAGTTAACAAAATAGTCCCAAGGCAAGTAAGTTGATGGAATAAATAAAAATAAAAGGAAAGAGTCATAATTTCTTCAATAATTAACAAGTAGCTAGCAGAGAGATCCAAGTTCTAGGATTTCTGAGAAGACTAAAAATTTATTAAGACTTGAAAACATACTAAAGAAACAACTCACAATACAGAAATGAGAATGGGATATAACTAAATATGTTGGAAAAGTATAAAAATTATTGAAGCTATTAGTGAAAATTTTATGCTACTAATTATAAAATTGTATCAAGATTAAACTAATGACCAAAAACATTGAGAAAGTTTTATGACAGTTAAGAAAAGGATCAAGATCTTTCCTATGTGGAGTATTTTCAAGCTATTCAAAATAAATAATTCCTTTCATTTTTAGATAATTTTGAACCATGGAAACAATGCAAAAGTTCGTAGCTTCATTTTCTGTTTGAGCACAGTTCTATACTAAAACCTGACTCTAACAACTATAATTAGTAACCAGTTTCTTTTAGGGTATATTCATTATGAACATGTATAATGAATATATCTTAAAATATTTTGTGATATATTAGCAAATAAAATCCATCATAAGTTCAAAAATACATTATGGGGCATAACCTGGTGGAGCAGTGGTTAGGTCATTTGCCTCTGAAGGGTGCAGGTCATGTACCCACCCTTGAGTTTGAATCCTGGGTCTGGGGCCTTAGCAGAAGGGACACAGCCAGGGTGAACAACTAAAAATAAAATAAAACACTTCTTCCTTCTCTCTCTTCTGCCTGCCTGCTTCTGCTCGCCTTCATTCCTGCCTGCACATTTCCTTTAAAAAATTTCCATTATGGATTTTCATTTCAGTTATGCAGGGTTTTTATATTTTAGGAAATCTTTTAATACAATCAACCACACTAGTTCAGAAAAGAAACACACAACATTTTAAAAGTGGCAAGAAAGACTTTTGATAAAACTAAGCAAGAATACCAGTGTGTTTCTTTACATGCTAAGGACTGTCTTTTATAATCACATATAGCTTCAACAGTGTTACAGCATTTGAGGAATGCCCATTAAAGAGCACCCTGCCTGTTCTCACCTCTATTTTTTTCACTGTTTCCTAGTCATAGCCAAAGCCTAAGTCAAGATAAAGAACTAGAGGTATAGAACTAAATGGACTTGATTGAATTATAATTATTTTCAGATGGTATGATTATACGTCTAAAAATATAAAGCATCAAATAAAACATTTTGGGATGCAATATGTAGTGTAGGAGGGGTCCTATATATAAGGAAAACAAAATCATTATCTTTTTATCAGCCATAGAATCTATAAGAAAACATACAAATATTGCATTAGCGATAGCCATTCAATCTAAATTACCTTAGAAAAAACTTATTGACAGAAAACAAAGGAAAATTTGAGTGAATGGATGACATTAATATTTAAAGATATCAATAATAGAGACTTAATTCAATTTCAGTCAAAATGTATAAAGCATCATATTTTAAGCATAACAATGCTTCTGAACTACAATCTTAAAAATGAGATAGAAGGTTAGATTTTGAGTGAAGAAGAGAAAGACTAGGTTTACTCTACAAGATATAAAATGCAACATAAAAGTTAAAGTGGTGAGGTGACATCTTAAGTCACTGTGCGAAAAATGAAAGATTTCTCCAAGAAAAGGCTTTTAAAAAATTAGATCATCATTTAGAGAAAAATTAGATTCTCCTAATTCACTCCATAAAACTAATTCCCAGATATATCTTTATTTTCTTCTTTTCTACTTATTTGCACTTTCTAGATTTCTAAAATGTTTAAATTGTCTTATAATAAGTAAAAGGAACTAATAAGATTATTATAATGAAAAAGTATGAGAGAAACTGGAAAAGAGAAAAGGAAACAGGAAATCTTTAGGAATTGAGGTTGATTGAAAAATTGGATTTCAGATTGCCAAGGATTGAAGTGATTCTAGAAGCTTCCAAGAGAAAAAATTCACCTGCAAAAAACCTGAGAATAAAACTGGCATCGCATTTCCCAAGAACAACATTGAATGATGTAAATGATGAAGACAATGCTTTTTAAATTTCTGATAGAAATTGAACTTATTACCCACTTAAATTGTCAATGAAGTGTGACATTTTCAGATATTTCAAGACTCAAAAAGCTTATCTCCTACATTCTGCAGTAGGAAATTACACGAGGATGCACTCCAGCAAAACAAAACAGTAACATAAAAAAGAAAAAAGCCTTGGAATATTGGTACCAGGCCAGAAGCAAATGGATTTTGTATATGGAGGGGTGTTCATTATGTGTCTTCAGAATTTTAGGATTTAGTTGCAATGGGGAAAAAAAAACCCTGTATTTTTGTAGGCTATTAACTCTTTGTCGAGGCAGCACCATTTCTTAATGGGTTGGAGATGCAATGATTATTTAAACTTTTACCAGGCACCAAGCTGTATTCGCAGAAAGATACATCTAATATTAAGTAACAACTATTTCAGATTCATTTAATCTTTTACTCTTTTACTCATTCGTTCCTTATCATTGGGGCTCCCTTCAGGTCTAGGGAATGTAAGACAGCCCCTGTGACCTTTACAGGTGATTCTTTAAAGAATTAGGAAATAAACACTTATATTCAACTTAGTCTAGAGGGAAGAGGGAGAAAGAAAATGAGAGGGATTTGAATACTAATGTCTGGTAGTTATTGTTGGCCATCAGTATGGTCATTGTAATTAGCTATCAATTGTGTGGTTTGGACACTGTAACTCAACTGTGATATGGTCTTAGCTCAGTCCTTTATATGTAAAGAGGAATGATAATTTCTGGGGGAGTTTTGAGTTAGAGGTAATAGGTGTCTGGCATGGGGCCTGGGTGCATTTTCCCTGAACTGGAAAGTAGCAATTCATCCTGTTACTTTTGCTCTTACTTTATGTTCATTAAGCAACATTCTGACATGTAATTTGCTCCTCTGAGGCATTCCAGGAGAGAGTGTTCTAAACGACCAGTGTGAATTATCCTGGAAGATCTATTTCGCATCATAAATTGATAAATCAATGAGCATATTAGCATTCTGGTTAACAAATTAGGCTCCTGCTAATTTGGTTACAGGAGTCACTTCCCCAAATCTGACCAATTCCAGATGAACAGACTCAGTCATGTTCTGACACCCCAAATCTGAGAACCTGAGTGCTAGCTAACACTAGCCAGCCACTGCCTACCTGCAGGACCTCCAAGGGAGTCCCCGTGCAGAAGAGGGTCATGGACTTGGGCTACATGAGTGGAGATAGGGAGGTCCTAGGAGCAAAAATGGCCTTTGCAGTTGATGGAAGAAGTAAGACTGCTGGAGGAAGATGTGACATGACCTGGAGAGAAGGCGTCAAAGGCCCTGAGGAAGGACAGGTGAGTAGAGGCAGAAACTCTGTGAGTTTCACACCGGGAGATTAGAGAAAGTCCAGGTCATTCTTCGTTTTTCACCTGTGACTGAGAGACCTCTCGCTCTGCTCTCTGGTTCTGCTAGGCGTCTCCTCGGGCCTGGTGGGCCTGTGAGGCGGACCCTGAGTGGTCCTCGTCCTTGCTCAAGTGCTTTGCTGAAACACACTGCTGTCTCAAGTGGGCCAGGCATGCTTCAGCTCTGAATCCGGATGCTGGGTATAGCAATCAAGTTTAATAGACCCCAATGTTGAAACAATGCTTCCCCCCACTCCTTCTCCCCTCCAGGAAAGGCACACAAGTGTGGCATTGTACAGCAAATAAAAGTGTGGCTACAATGCCTGTAAATCAGAGCTTTAAACTATGTTTCAATTATCCTTCTATTATCCAGCTGGTATTTAAGCGTGTTTATTATTCAAATCAGCAGCGAATGTGCTGCTGTTGTGTAAACAACTGTCACTTGCTGAAACAATGATTAGGAGGCACCACGCTTTCAGGTGTCCTTAGGAGTACTTACACCCCAGCCACTTGTATTTAAATATCATGTCAACACAATGCTTGAGTGACTGCCTTCACTCCAGTTCCCAATGCGTCATGCCAATTCTATTACATTAAGAGGGAAATCTATTAAATTTTTCATTTGTGCACATCCGTACACTGTTTTTACCCATTGTATCATTAAGGCTTAGATTAATATAATAGATATGCCGAGAGATACCGTGTGCATTGAAAACGCCTGTTCAAAATAAAAGCCAATTTCTCTGCATTATTTGGGGGGTGTTGGAAAGCTTTTAGGAAAACAATGCAAAGAAAATTATTTTCTGAATAAAAGATGTGACATGGAGAAAAGGAGAATTTGGCCCTTCAGAAAGAGCAATCTTGAAGCTTTATTAGCTCTATTACCATTCAGCATATAAAAAGGTAGAGAGTGGGAAAAAATGGGAGTTTTGTAGAATGAATCTGTGTCTCTTTTGAAGGTTCTCTGCAATCACTGGAAAGGTGTGTGCATGTTCATGAGCCTGCGTGTGTTGTGTGTATGTGTGCAGATGTTTGTTTGCATATATATTTATGTGTATGTGTATATTTGTGTTTGTGTGTATATGTATGTGTGTGCATGTGTGTGTGTGTGTGAGGGCAGATGCTTGCAGATAGTACTTCTGGACAGAACCTGGAATTGTGACTAGGATATGTTCTCAAGGAGTTTATCCAGTTTTTCTTAAGCCTCAGTTTCCACATATAAGCTAAAAGTTCAAGGGCATTTTAAATGGTGAAGAATCGTGATCTGATCAGATGATCCATACCACCAGAGACTTACATTATTCGGGCTATGTTCTGGGGCTCAATAAACTCTTGCTGATTGACTTCAGTCACTAACCGCAGATACTGCCTGCTGCGCTGAGGGAGCTGCTGACGGGGGGTGGGTGCTAGAGATAAGGGGATCCCGGAGGATGGTAACTTGAGATTGGAAATACACACACAGCAAAATCATGGATGTGCTTGTGGACTTAGCAACACCTCCCAAAGGTTGCAAACAGCTGAGACTTCATCCTTGGAGGTATGTGAATAATGTCCAAAACACAACCTTTGATTAAGATTTCAAGGTGCGAATTCCTTAGAATCTGTAGTTCCTTATAATCTATAATATTTATCACATAGTTGGAGAGATTTTGAGAGTGAGGTGCATTGGACTGTAATCCAAGACATTGAGTGTAACCTGCCCTGTACACACAGCCACTCTGAAGTCTTTGGTTAAGACAGAGCAACTGGGACTCATAGATCTTGATTATATTCTTTTGAGGTATCTTGCATTGCCAGTTTCCCAACAACTCCTGGGCTGCTTTACAATAGGGTGCTAATTCATTTGCAGGATGGGGTGGTGGGGTGGTGGCTACACGCACAGGTGACAAGAACATTACTTGGTCTCTTGGTACAATTCTCAGCAGCCAAGGTAGTTCCCCCTTCACTCGTGTCTCTGTCACCCACTGAGGCCCATATTTTACCTGCACCTGTCCCTAAACAAGTTTCCTCGACTATTTACTTGTGCTAATTCCTAGTGCAGTCACCAGATCCTGAATACCTATGACAAACCCTTCTGTGTCCCCAGCTGCCTGACCTTTATTCCAAAGCCTATCACATTTATCTGTGTCATTTAAGCTCATGTGATGGAGGTAAACAAGGAGCAACAAGGGAGATTGGGATTCCTTTGCTCCTCTGTCTGTTCTGAACCCTCCAGTAGCTTTTAACACCTCTTGGAAGAAAGATCAAAGTACTTACAACGATCTTTAAGATCCAGAAACCCCGGCCCCCATTACTGTTACGACTTCACAGACTCTCCCCCTCCGGGTCTGAGACCTTCTTACGTTGCCTTAAATAAGCTTGACGCTGTCCTGCCTCCCACCTCTGGTGAGTGTGCCCCTGCCTAGCCTGGTCCTGCTCACCATGCTCCGTGCTCACCTGCTCAAGCCTTTGTTCCAGTGCCACCTACTAAGGACGCATCATCCAGAACTCCTGGTTTGCTATCCCCCACTTTAGCTGTGTTCAGACAGGTGTCACCTAACAGATGATATAATTTGTTTATTTGGAGTTTATTTTCAGTCTTTACATTCACAGGAGGCAAATTCCACAACTGCATGGAGTTTTACCCATTTGTCCCCTGATGTTCTCTGGTGTCTACCCTGCCATTCACAGCACGCTTAGTGAGCAGGAGGGCCTTGATGAGTGGGAGTGACAGTCAGCTTTGTGTGTCACCTCATTTGCACTCTTAGCTGGTTATGCTTAGCGTCATTCGTGTTACCACTATAGTGAGGGTCCATCGTTATTTCCGATTGATTTTTAAATAGTATATCTTAAGGGTTGATGAAGTTTTTTTCTCTATTCCTTAGTGTCTCTGAAAGTACTTCCTGGTCTGCAAACCAACATTAAATACTCAAAGGAAGCAATGTTAGGGGACTTCAGAGTGAATCTCTTTATGAAGGGAGAAGTTCTTTAGTAGCCTAAACAATTAGTGCCTCCATATTTGTAGCCAAAATATCGAATTATCGGGGGAATCAATTTTTGCCCCGATTCAGGGTTTCTTTGTAAAATAAGGAGATAGCTGGCTCTCAGTGGCTACAACCGGAGTCCCCACCCCCAATTTAAGGGACTTACCAGTCCCCTCACATCTACGTTAGGCTATACAGACACTGAAGGGGCAAAAGTTCTGGGTAAAGGGGTTGACTTCAATGCGGTGAATTCTTGCTTCGGTCAAAATGTCTGTGTAGGTAGGAGCAGAGGTCCTGATGCGGTGTCTGCCTACAGTGAGGCCTGCTCGTACTTCAGTGACCACCTGGAGTGGAATTTTTAGGGGGTTCATTTGGAAAAGGGAAGTTGTGTTCTTGTAAAGAACATCTGCGATGACCTGGCCATTAGCTGTCTCTCTGTCCTACCTGCTACTTCCAGGGACAGAGACATCACTGTAAAACCTTGATGATTAAAGCAGATGCGTCCACACCTGGAGCACTCGTCTATGTGTGTGGACCTCAAAGAGAGGGTCTGCCTTGACTCTTCCCTCTGGGTTGTTCCTGGTTTGGGCTGAAGAGAGTCCTCCCAAAGACAGCCATGTCTGCGTCCCTGGAACTGAAGAATTTGTTTCTTGGGGAAATGGGGATTTGTTGATGGACTAAGGTAAGGAGCTTGAGGTAGATGTTGTGTGGGAGGAGGCTAAGGGGTGTGATATGATCAGAGCACCTATTGGTGCTGACCCCAAGACTAGAAGAAAGGCTGTGAGGCTCAGCACATGGAAACCTCTGGAATCTGGGGAAGACAAGGAAGCAGCTTCTCCTTACGGAGCCTCCAGGAAGGTACACAACACTGCTGATGCCCGATTTTGACCCTGCAAGAGCCATTTCCAACGTCTGAACTCTAGAACTTCCAGACAATACATCTGTATGGTTTTAAGTGGTTACGTTTGTGGTCATTTATCAAACCAGCAATAGTTAGCTCATATAGTACCTAAAGTGGCTTGTGGCCTTTGTGACTGGGCAGCAACTGAAGAGACAGAGAACACAGTCCCTTCCAGTAAGGTGTGGGAGTTGCAGAAAACAGGCACAAAAAGCAGGCTTCCCATAGCAATATTTGCAGAGTACCAACTCCAGTTTTTACCCCATTCTCCATAGGCTGCATTAACAGGAGCTACAAAAAAGAACAGAAACAAAAACCCAGCAATCTTTCCGCCCCGGAATCCACGGCATACACAGCCATCCTCCTCAACAGGGAGGACACCATATTTACCCCTGAAACAGCTTGCAACAGGGAGCTGTGTGACCAAGGCCACCACTGCAAGACAACAATGAGACTGAACAACGTGTGTGGAATAGAGAGTGATGTCAGGAAGAGTACATGCCAGGCCAGTTCCCTCGCCCCGGAGGATCGTGTGGGCAGCCCTGCACGAGGGACTCACGTGGACACGCTGTCTTTCATGTCACTTGTGGCTTCTGAGTGGCCTCCTTCTGAGGGGTTCACACTGTCCCAGTGCCCTCTGCGTTCTTGTCATTCTCCTGTTTCTTCATTCTTCTCACAGTGATTTGCTGTGTGGAGGTTATTTTGGTCTGAGAGTCATTGTGCTAAATCTGAAAGTCTTTCATTAGGATTTCTTCTATGACTTCTCCAATGCTCACACCCCACTTGCCAATGTAAAGTCACACATGTCACCTTTGATGTTAATGAGGGCTGAGGGAGCCATTTATTCCTGTAAGTAGTCTTGGCAATGCACGAAGTTGAAAATTGGGGATAAGTACCTGGACCTGTGACTGTGACCCGAATTTGAAAAACAGTCTTTTCAGATGTAATGAAGTTCAGGGTCTTGAGATGAGGTCTCCCTGGACTAGCCAGTGGGTTAGCTCCCGGTTCAATCCTGTGTCCTCAGCAACGACAGAAAAGGAAGAGACACAGACACAAAGCAGAAGGCCCTGATAGGCTAGAGGGAGAGCTTGGAGTTAAGCAGCTATGAGGGACACCTGGGGCCTTCTGAAGCTGGAAGGGACAAGGAAGGATTCTCCCCTAGAGTCTTTGGAGGCAATGTTGTCCTGAGGACCCTTGGTTTCAGATGCTTGGCCTCCAGTCTGTGAGAAAGCTAATTTCTCTTTTAAGTCAACAACAGACTTGATGTTCATTTGTTATGGCAGCCCCTGGAAACCAATGCAATCAAAATCATTCAGTACCAATATGTTACCTGGGAGTGTCATCATTTCCAAATGATCGGGCATGCTTTTCCTGAGATCATTGACTCAGTGACCCCACTCATTGGCTGGAATGATTATATGAGAAATCCTCAGGCATCTGTGCCTTTCAAAAATACCCTTCTGAGTTTTACACCTATAGGAAGGCTGCTCTCGGTAAAGTCCCAGAGTGTCCTCATATTCCTGCCTCCTTGGAGGTCATGGAGGAAGGGTGAGGTTATTTCAGGAAAGGATGATGTAGGTGAGTTCTAAGTAAGATCACATGGCTGCATCCCAGAGGCAGAAGAGGGGACCGAAGTCCCAGCTGATCACTTTATAAGAACATTTAATTGCTGGTCCCTGCCCACCAGGAAGCGTTTTCTTTGAATTTTATGTAACAACTGCATTTGCAGCAGAGAGAAAGAAATAGAAGTTGGGGCAAGCAGGGGAAAATAATCTATAAAGTGTGTTCAGAAAATCTGACTGTGTTTCCACTCTGGAACTTAATAGAAACCCTTTGACAGTTGTTCTGCAGTCAACAAGACTGAGCTAATTGGTGACCATGGTAACAAAATCAGGTCATACAGAGGTTCATGCTGAGATCAAGCATATGTAGATCTCCTAGTTCAAACATACATAAAGATAAGGACCTGTTGGGAGAGACTGAGATGTTATATTGAAGATGGGCTTTCTCCTACGAGAACTGATAATAACTGAGACAATGATCATTCGTTTACAATAGCCATACGTTTCGCAGAAAAGGAAGAGATTTTTTCAAATTCACTGTGGGGAAAAAGATAATTCAGAAATGTGAATGAGTGCATAGCTGCTGCTTCATAGATCTGTGTAATTTACTCCCTGGGGTTTGTAGTGTGTCTGACTTATATTTTAGACATAATTAAGTAATCAGCAGTGTACATTGTAAAATGAATGTTTAGGCTGCTTGAGGTTAAATTTTCACAGCCATAGCAGCTGCGTGGTGCTAGCAAGCACCCCTCCCCACAGCCCAATCCTCTCCCCTGCATACAGTTACTTATTTAAAATCTGTGAATGGGACTTAAATTGTTTCCACAGTCAACCATTTTTCAGCAGATCTAAAAGCAGGCACACGGTGACTGCTGGGCCGAGGGGTATGGCACTTGTGCTAGTAGGCTTCTCTCTGGAGTGACAACAATCACAGTGTCAATTATAGAACAACTTAAACTTTCTCACTTGATCTCAAGAAGCCCCGTGACCTAGTGTGTCTCCCCATGACGCAGATGAGAAAGAGGAGATGAGGAAGGAAGTCACGGTTCTGATTGCTCACGAGTTCTGCCCGCTTGTCAGCACACGTGCCCTCACACAGGGTGTCTTCTCTCTTCCTTCCTCCTGAGGCTCTCGCGTGGTGTCTTTGGAGGACACTGGAGGAGAGCCGTTTCTTTCTAAGTCCTCGATTCCCTTCCTCCTTCCCTGCCTGCCTGCCTACCTGCTTTCCCTCCTTCCTTCTTCTCAAACTTCCCATCCTCACTTTTCCTCCCCACAAAGTCCAGGGTCAGAGAGGACAGGTGGTGGGGACATTGGTGGTGGCTGTCTAATTGCCTCCAGGGAGCAGAGCTCTCTGATGAACATGGACCCTGGGTTTCCGGGGGGAGTGGGTAAACAGGAGGTGGAGAGTTCAAGAAGCTTAATGAGTGTCCACTTTCTTAGAAAACAGCGTTTCTCAATTTTTTCATTGCCAAAGAAATAGCTGCTGGTGTTAAAAAGACACTCAAATCAGACAGACACATAATAGGAAACAAAATTCTCCACTCTACGTCTTGAGTTAACTATCATTAACCAATTGATGGTAATAGTCTTAGATTCATTTCTATACTTAGTGAATTGAATGTACTATAAACAGTCTACCATATGCATATTCAAAAGTAAATTATCTTCATTCTCTATATTCTGCAATTTACTTCTCCACTTAATATCTTTCGATATTACTATATACGTATCTAGCTCTTCATACTTTAATAGTTGAATAGAAGTCCATTGTCTGAGATGGACTAAGATGAATTACATCTCTGTAGACTCGTACAGGTATTTGTAGGACCAGTTCTTAGAGCTGGAAGGACCAGATTAAACAGTGCACAGATGAAAATTTGAAAGGTACTCTTGGTTTGACCCCTGCATTCCATCCCCTCTTGCACCTTCTGCTTCTGGTCTCTCTTGGACCCCAAATCTGTCAGCCCCCCGCCCAACCAGAAGGAGGCATACTCTCTCCAGTCTCCTTCCTTCCTTTGCCTTTGCTGTCCTGCTCTCTCCAATCAGCTCTAAGGCACTGTGTCCTTCCTTTTCACTGCACTTCACACAGCTGTGACTTTGGACAGATGTCTGTTAGTAATTGCTCGGTCTGTCTCTTCCAGGGGACTGTAGCTGGCCCTTCTCCCCTCACACTTTTTGTGCTCCCTCTCCAGCCCCCTGTTTACCTTGGAATGTCTTCTGCTACTTGGTGCCAATGACCTGGGTTGACATCTGTGATATCACATGGCTCCCAAGGCACCTTTGCTATTTGGGATGGAGAATAAGGGACCCAGGGAGCAGCCGGGCCAAGAGGAAACTCTGGCTGCATGAGAAGCTACTCTGTGCCCAGCGTCACAATAAGGCTTTACTGATGTTGACCTGGTTCAGTCTTGAAACTGGCCTGAGGCTTGGGGAAGGCCAGGAAGGCACTCTAGACGCTGGGTGAACCTGGCTGTGGAGCCTGTCTCTTCCGGAACTGGGGAGCTGGGCCTGAGCCCCTGGAGAAGAGCAGCTCCCCAGGCAGGAAGAAGGTGGGGTCCAAAGCACTTCCGGCTCCCGTGGACATGACTTTCCTAAACTCTAAACTCAATCTGCCTTTCCCTTTCCCCTCTTCTCTGAGACAGCGCAATGTGTGTTCAATCATGCCTGCGCTGCTGTCCCCACTGGTCCTTCACATTGGTGAATACAGACTATGTCAGAGGACACATTTCAGCGCCAGACACAGGGGTGCTGCCTGACGCACTCTCTCTGTGTCCGTCCACACCCGCGAGGAACCCCAGGGAGGCTGGTGCTGGAGGACGTCCTCTCGCCCAGCACTCCCCAGTTCCAGCACACTCTCCTTGGCACAGGAGCGTCAACAGGTGTGACCAGTGCACCGGGGCTGGCAGCCGGGGTTGGCACGGCGATAGCCTTCACTCAGGAGAGACAGCAGTTGCCACCTTCTGCAGGCTGCCCATCAACACACACTGTTGCCTGGCACCTCCGTGGGCTCCAAACAACTTGGGGGCAGGCGCCGTGCCATCCCAGCAGATGGGTAGAGGGGAGGGGACAGTGGAGCAGCTCCATCTTGGGGGGCATGTGCGGGGAGCTGAGGTGTGACTTCCCAGGGAGGTGTGTTGAGAGGACTCTCTACACCTTAGGTGGGGAGGACGGGGTTAAAAGGTGATGAGGCCTGCGGTTTAGCTGGCACCTCTTGGCTGCAGTTGATTTATGGGGAAACTGTGACTTGGAACCCATCAAAGTATTGTGACTTTGACTTTATGGCCTCAAAGAGACTGTGGGAAGTCAGAATGCAGCACTGAAGACAGGAGCTAGGGAAGCATCAGAGGGAATCTGGCAGATTTTTACCTGCTGTGACCCCTTTGCTAGCCCCTTCTCTCCACACCCCAACTGTCATTACAGCAGGCTATGGAGTCCCCACTACCACCAGGCCCAGACCAGTCAAGGCAGGGCAGGCCTGGGGGATCCCGGCAGTGGGTGATGGCACAGATGCTGGTTCCTAGGGGCCAGAGAAGGCTCCTTGCAGAGGGAGGGACCAGCGCCCATACTCGAGGAATGGGTCATGATTTTCTAGCTCAAAAAGGTGGCTGTCAGAATGCTCAAATATCCTCAAGAGTCACCCAGGTTTGACCTGCTGAGTCCATAGGGAAGGCCCTGGGGTGGGGGAGCCAAGGGTTCCAACTGGGGAGAGGACGTCTCAGGAGAGCATCTCCACTGTTTGTGAAGAGCAAGCATGGAAAGGAGCAGCAGTGAGTTTTCTGAAAGCAGGAGGAGCAGGTTTTGAATAAGACCCCAATGCCAGGCAGGGCTGGAGTTTCACTGACAGGCAGCAGAAGCAATGGAAAATTTTGAACTTTCCACGAGAAACCTGGAGATGTAGTAACAGGAGGAAGAATCTGAGACCAAGGCTGCTATGATGGCAGATGCCCATATGAAGGGGATGGAAGGAAAGGAGGTCGAGAACCTTCACTAGGCCATGTTGATGATGGATGAGAACTTGGAGGGAGAGGGAAGGAAAAGGAGAAGAGGGGCCATCAGTGGAGAAGAGGAAATTGAGAGGAGACTGGCTGATGGGATGTCATTTCCATGTGCTCTTTTATAGGCACACCTCAGAGATATTGCAGCTTCAGTTCCAGATCGTCCAACAAAATGAATATCTCAGTAAAGTGGGTCACACATTGTTTTGGTTTCCCAGTGCATATGAAAGTTCTGTTTACATGATGTGGTAGACTATTAAGTATTCAATTGCGTAATCTAGAAACATAGTGCTGGTATCATAATAACATACTTGATTGCTAAAAATGGCTAATCCTAGCAGTCTGAACCCTAGCAGTCAGATTTTTCTGCTGGTAGAAGGTCTCTCCATGTTGATGGTGCTAGTCAGGGTGCTGGTGGCTGAAGTTGGGATGGCAATTTATTAAAAGGAGAAAACATTGATGTTTGCCACATTGATTGAGTCTTCCTTTCACAAAAGATTTCTCTGTAGCACGTGATGCTGTTTGATAACATGATTCAGGATTAGAACTTCCTTCAGAATCGAAGTTGGTCCTCTCAGCCCTTGCTGTTGGTTTATCAACAGAGTTAATGTTCACATTCTAAGTCCTCTGTTATCACTTCAACCACATTCACAGCATCTTCACCAGAAGTCAATTCCATCTCAAGAAACCACTTTCTTTGCTCATCTGTAGGAAACAACTCCTCATCCCTTCACGTTTTATCACAAGATTGCAGCAGTTTCATCATGTCTCCAGGCTCCACTTCTAATTCCAATTCTGTTTGCTGTTCCACCACATCTGCAGCCCCTTCCTACACTGAAGACTTGAGCCCTTAAGTCACCCATGAGAGTTGGAGTCCACTTCTTCTAAATGCTTGCTAATGTTGATATTTTAACTTGCTCCCGTGAATCAGGAATGTTTTTAATGGCATCTAAACGGTGAATCCTTTCCAGAAGGTTTTCTATTGACTTTACCCAAATCCACCAGAGAAATCACTATCTCTGGCAGCTAAAGCCTTAAAAAAATGCATTTCCTCTGTAATAACAGCGAAGATCAAAATTATTCCATAGGCTACAGAATAGATATTGTGATAGAAGATGTGAAAATAACATGAATCTCCTTGCCAATCTCTTTAGAGCTTTTGGGTGTTCAGGTCTTAATATCAGCATCCAGCCATATGTTGAAAGGGATATTCTTTTCTTCTGAGCAGTAGTTCTCAACAGTGCATTTGAAATATTCAGTCAACTATGATGTAAATGGATGTGCTGTTATCCAGGCTTTGTTGTTCCATTTCCAAAGCACAGAATGGATTTAGCATCATTCTTAAAGGCTCTAGGATTTTCAGAATAGTGAATGAGCATTGACTTTTACTGCTGATTACCAGCTGCCTTATCCCTTATTCCACTTTCTTATCATTGGTGTTTCACGGGAGTAGCACTTTTCATTTCCTTCAGGAACTTTTCCTTTGCATTCATGGCTTACTTAACAGTTGGTGTCACAGTCCTAGCTTTTGACTTTTGTCACCTTTTCACATGTCTTCTTATTAAGTTTCATCATTTCTAGTTTTTGACTTAAAGTAAGAGACAAGTGACTCTTCCTGTCACTTGAATATTTAGTGACCATTGTGTCCTAATTGCAATCTTGTTGTGTCTCAGGGAATCAGGGGCAAAGAGAGAGAGAGACAGGGGAATGACTGGCTGGAGGAGCAATCAGAACACACACATTTATCCATTAATTTCTCCACCCTTTCTAGGTGCACTTCATGGCACTCCAAAACAATCACAATAGTAATATCAAAGACCACTGATAATAGATCACTAAAACAGATGCCATAATAATGGAAAAGTGTGAGTATTATGAAAGTTTCCAGAATGTGGCAGAGACACAAAGTGAGTATAGGCTGTTGGAAAATGGTGCCCATAGAATTGCCAGTGACCTTCCTTTTGTAAAAAACTCTGTCTGTGAAGGGCAGTAAAGCAAAGTGCAATAAAACAAGATATTCCTGAAATCAACAGGGTGCATATTATTTTGTATTATTTGTGGATTTTCACTGATAGCTAAGAATTAACTTTCTGTAGCCACTGAATATTCTCACAGGTAAACTAAGGTTCCTGGTAAATGGGAGCCTGCAAACATCTTTTCCAGATCTGAGTCTAAGTCACTCCTTGCGTGTCTGTCCATACTATGTTTTTCCCATTTTTATTAGGTTCTTTTTTATCACTCTGGCTTCACCACCAACCTCTTGCTTCCCTGAAACATTCTCTTTGCTTGCATATGTTACTATCATCTTTTGATAATCAGGTCAAATTTTTTATTTTAGTCTCTGCCCATGTGAAATTACTTGAGGGGCTGCTATGTGTGTGACCAACCCAGCAATTAGCCACATGCCATTTTCTTTTTGCAATTATACTGCAAAGCAGCACAAGGAACAGTCCTTGACCCAGGTGAAGTCGAGGAAGAGCAATGCCTTGGAGCTGCTTGTCTGGAGGGGCTGTTAATCAAGGAAGGCACCTGGGCTGGCTCTCAAGTCTCATCAAGTAGATTCCTTTCCTTTCCCATGAGCTCCTCACCCCTTTCTTAATCTGTTCATTAAGAATCACAGGATCTGTAAGAGAATCTCTTCCCAGTATGGCATAGAGGTTTCATTTCTGTGATAAATGACTGGCAGTGACTGCCTAGAAGTTTGTCCTGGGAAAGATTTTAAAGCTCTGACTAGACTCAGTAGGAGAGAGCACTGCGATCAGTTAATGCTTTGATCAATTAGTGATGTTTGTCATGGGCAGAGACTACGAAAGTTGTGATAAATGCTGCATGTCTGATTCTCAGTTCAAACCTGACTCTTTAAGGAAGCAAAAATTAAGGCTTGGTCTCCTGATTTCTGTCTCAGAGTCTTTCTTCAATGGAAACACAAATGGATATGCTTCCAATGTTTGTAACTGTATGCCTCAACTGGAAGGACATTAGAGAATTGTGTTAGGAGATGAACAAGACTTTCTTGAGTCAGTAGGGTGTTCAGGCACAGTGCTGGGACTTGAGGAGTCTAAAACACACACCTAAGGACCCCCAGTTAGTGTTCCTAAGAAGTTAGTGCTCAGAACATAACTGACCCATATGTGGTCCTGCTTCATTCATGATTTCAGACAGTCTACATTCCTGGGACTGCTCTGAAGTTATGGCCTCTTTGTTATGACTCACCCTATGATTAAGTTCACATGGGGGCCATGTCATGTCAGTGCTCACAGAGCTTCTAAACAGCATCATTCTACTGACCTTGAAAACTGTTTAGTGGCTTGACATCATGGGGATTTGCACATCGTTTTTTTTTTTTTTTTTTTTGAGAAAGCTGATCAGCTTAGGTCAGCAGGCTCCATCTGGAGGCTTATTTACTGGTTCTTCTTTAGATGCCAATCCTATGTTTTCAGTTAATTTGTTTAGACCTTGCCTCTTTCCAGGAAGAATCTAAAGTGACCAGGTACAATAGGTTAATGAAATAGAATAAAAATAGAATATCTTGAATGAGATGAAGAAGATAGAATAAATATTGTCAATCATGGGTTAACCACAGCTTCTGCAGGTGCTTCCCAGCAGCCAGAGCAAGATGGAAAGCAGAGTAGTACAGTATCACCACTGGACAAGGGAAAGCATAAACCCTCCTCAGGGGACCCCAGCACATCAGAGTCCAGAGAAAGACCCTCAGCGCACGCTTAGCCCTCAGCATGCTACACTGTTGTGGTATAGTACAAAATATGGGTAGTCTTTATTTCCAGTTCCCAGCACAGAGGCCCTAAGATGTGGAATTTGGAATTTCCTGCATGAAAGGAGGAGTGTCTTTTGGTTTGTTTATTATTCATAAGGAGTTTCTTCTGATCACTCCTGAATTGATGGTGTGACTTTAGGTGGGGCTGGTCACCTGAAAGACCAATGATTAGAGGGTTGGAAATTGAGCCACCCATTAACCTCTGGGGAGGGGAGAGGTGCTTGGAGATTGCATCCTGTAAAAACTCTTGGATAGCAGATCTGGGCTGGGGAACATCCCACGGTGTTAGGTGGTGGTGGATTGAGAGAGAGGCCAGGAGCTCCCCACATTGCCCTGTGTGTGTCTTCCATTGGGCTGCTCCTGGGTCCTTCTGTCATGGCCCAGGTGCTGCTCCTGGGTTCCACAGGTGTGCCCCAAGTATAACTAGAGAGGCAGTCAAAGAGGAGAAGGAGGAGGAATTCAGACACAGTCATGCAGTGGGCAGGGTAGGGTCTGCTAATAGCTGTTTGGAGGATGTGCTGTAGTGATAGTGCCCCTGTGGCTTCCAGATTGCCAGTGTGGGGTGGGGTTTGGGTCAGGAGAGAGTCCTCAGGTGGGGGTGAGCGTTGACAATTGGGGTTAAGAATTCCTTTGAAGACCAGAGTCCAACTTCCTGCCATTAGCCATCTCCCATGTCAAAGTTAGAGCATCAGGAGAAATGAGGGTCCATCCAGTGTACAAAAGTAAGAGAGGAGATGTTCCTTTTTAGAATGGAGCCATCCTGAGTTGGAGCAAATCTTCCAACAGAGAATTCCTCTGTCTTTTGCTTCAATAGAATCCAGCTAGAATTTGGGGGATTTTCCCTTAAGTTACCGTGGAATACACTGTCATTTTTCCCGCTCTGGTTCCCTTACTGCCTGGTCCCTACAAACATGAGGTGTGGACTGTGCTCAGGGATAGTCAAGAGGGGACTCTGAGGACACAGTTAGCATTGGCTTGCAGGTAGCTGCTGAACTTACAGGCAGTACTGGAATGATTAATGAAGAGCTAAGCACGCCTCCTGTTATTACTGGCAGATACTGATTCATCATCGGTAACAAAGCACATGCATTTACAGGAGGAGGAGGGCAAGATAAGAAAGAGGAATTGATGAGGAGGGGGAAGGGGAGAAAGGAGAAGAGACAAAGTGGAATAAGACATATCACATGAGTTAGTGAAAGGAAGGACAGACATGACAAGGGGAACCAAGAGGCCTGGGTAGTGAAGGAAGGGAGGGTCGGCTGCAGGAAGCAGAGGGGAAGCAGGGTGAGGACAGGCCAGCAGGGACAGCAGGACAAGCAATACTGTTAGCCCTCAGGCTATGAGGGTGACTGCCTGTAAAATATTGTTTAAACAATCAACTTTTGTTTTTAAGTGTTTTTGGTCGGCACGGGGATGAAACAATGTCTCTAACAATACTCCTTCCCCATCTTCTTGGTTGGTTTCAGCAGCAGCAAAGGAAGTGTGGCCTTGAGCCACTTACTTTCCAAACATCAGCTCCCTCACAGAAAGTATCACTCCTGGGGCTGGTGGGGAGCCCCTCTGTGAGCAGGCACACATGTTTTCATTGGTATCTGACATTGCATGTGAACAGGCCTTGAGCAATCATCAAGTCAAAGAAGCAGGAGCCAGGATACTGTGTCTACATTAGCTTCTAGAAAGCTGGGGCAAAACAGGGGAGTGGGTGATTGGGGAGGAGGGAATGGGGTAGCAGAGGAGTAGGGGAGTAAGTGATAGGAATGGAGGTGACAGGAGAGGAACTGGCAGGGGAGGAAATGACAGAGAAGAAGGGGAGGAGGTGACAGGGAGGAAAAGAGAAAGTGATAGGGAGGAGCAGTAGAGGAAGTAACAGAGGAGAAGGGGAGGAGGTGATGGGGAAGAAGAGAGGAGGTGACAGGGGAGGAGGAGAGGAGGTGACTGGGGATAAGGTGGCAGGAAGGGAGTCGAGGAGGTGATATGGGGAGGAAACAGAGGAGGAAGGGAGGAGGTGACAGGGTGAAGGTGGCAGGGGAGGAGGGGAGACAGTGACAGAGAGGAGGCGAGGAGGTAATAGGGAGGTGGGGAGGAGGTGATAGAGTAGGAGGAAAAGAGAGTAGGGTGAGGGGCGAAGGTGACAGGGGAGGAGGGGAGGAGGTGACAGGAAAGGAAGGGAAGGAGGGGAGGAGGGGCAGAAATGACACCAGGAAAGGAGGAGGTGACAGGGAAGGAGGGGAGGAGGTGACAGGTAAGGAGGGGAAGAGATGACAGCAGCACACAAGAGCTAAGATCATGCCGCTTCCTCATCAAAGATCATGCTGCTTCCTCATCAAAGGGATTACGGCAGTGCTAAGTCGTCATTCAAGTACACCAGTCTCATGTATTGAAGTGATTTTAGGACTCATGGCACCGAAGCCCTAATGATGTCCAGCCTAGGATGCTGGTGAGAAGCGGTGCTGATGCTCTGAGGTGAACTGCATGGGAAGCGGGGGCCCAGGCCCTGTGAAGAAGCTCTGTGCTCATGGCTTTTTCTTCTTACGAAATCCACGTGTCAGAGCTCTGTCCCTTGGACAGCAAACACACTATCCAATAGGCTCTGCTTCTGTTGGTAGCAGTCCACTTACCGTGGAGAGGCAACCTGTGAAGAAAATCTCCATGAGACGTTCACGGAGACCCTTTGAGGGCACACAGCCCTCAGCCTGCACCCAAGACTCAGGCTGCAGCTCGCCCGCACTCTGCATGCACCGAGCCTCCACACCGAGGCTTATCACAAGCAATTATCTTACCCAAATACAGAATGAAAATGGAAAAGTTAAATAAATAACAGGACATCTTGATGGAATCGCAGTAAAGCTCATCGTGGTTAACATTAGCCTGACTTTTGGACAGCTAGATTTGTTAATGCGCTTGTTCTTTGTTTAGGCGTCTATCTGTAAATCTCATGACTCCACCGTGATGGATGGCAGCCGGTTTTCCTTTCCCTAAAAATGCCTTTCCAGCAAATGGCAAGAAGTAAAACGCACATTGAGCCCTGACCAAAGTGCTGTTTAATTGGAGAAAACCCTCAAACCTGAACGCACCGAGAATCATCATGTGTTTCCCCTCATGGGTTCAGATTCTCTCGTGGCTCTGTGTGCCTGCCCTTGTCGACGTCAGTGAACTTGAACTGGACACTAAGCTGGTATAGTGACTGTGGGGGCCAGGCTGGGCTCTGGCAGCAAGCAGGCCCAAACCTCAGGGTGAGCCCAGCAAAAGTTGCCCCTTCTCATCTGAGCCCCTGCAGGAGCTGCGACCTGGCACAGGGGGGCTCCAGGCTGTTGCAGGCACCGCCTGCCTGGTCTGGCCTATTAGTATCTCCGTCCACTGCAACCAAAGCAGGGACAGTCACCTAGACAGCCTCTGATCTAGAACTCTTTTGACCAGGAGGTGACACAGGACGATGAGCACGAATGAGTGGGTGCTCTTTGGTGAAAGGTGTGGCCCTGGAGAGCTATTTCTCTCTGCTGTGCCAAACACTGGCTCTGCCATCTGTAAGTTCCAGGGTCCAACAAACTTCTGAAACCACCTTTCTTTTATATAATTGTATATAAATTGCATATGTAATTAAAAAATAGACTATTTAGAATAGTTTAAGATCACAGAAAAATTGTGCAAGAGTGCAGAGATTTCTGAATACCCTCTGATAACCCCCATTTATGGCCTCCCCACTATCAACACCCCTCACCAGAATGGTATATTGGTGACAATTGATGACTCTGTGTGGACACATCACTATCACCAAAGTCCACAGTGACATTAGGGTGCACTCTGTGTGTTAGAATTCTGTTGGATGCGGAAAGCAGAACAAGGATGAAGTGGGAGTTGGCAGAATATCAAAGAACAGCAGACCTGGAGCACCAGTCAAAGGCCACTGTGGGAAAGCACTGGGGCACTGTTCCTGTAACTGTTCACTCCCCCAAAATAAAATATATACAGTTATGTAGTTAGAAAACAAAAGGCTGCATAAGCAAATCCAATGTAAAGATAAACTTGTTTGCATAAGCTGCTTGAAGCAATCCTGTATATGAACTCGATAAATAGGTGGAAAGCAGGGTATTCAGGGATCTAAGTCTGCTAGGCTGTTGGCCCTCTGACCCCACCTTTCTATCACTCTCACTCTCTCTGAGTTTCTCAATCTTCTGTGGCACCCCCTCCTCTCCCCCGTTCCCGGGAACAAATCCCGGCAGAATTCCATGTTCTGGACAAATATATAAAGACATTTATTCCTTATTAGAGTATCATATGGACTAGCTTTTCTGCCCTGAAATCCTCTGCTCTGCCTGTTCATCCTTCCTCCAAAGCCCCCAACCTTTAGCAATCACTTATCTTTTTTTTAACTCCATAATTTTACTTTTTCCAGAATACAGTTGGAGTCAAATAAAATGTAGCCTCTTCAGACTGACTTGTTTCATTTAGTAATATTTTCTAATTTAGTCATATGTGTTTTCATGGCCTGATATCTCATTTCTCCTTCATGTTAACAACACCCCTCATTGGCATATACCACAGTCTATCTGTCTGTCTACTGAAGCTTCCAAGTCTTGACAATTGGGAATAAAATTGTTATAAATATCCATGGCAGGTTTTGTGTGGACATACATTTTCAACTTCTCTGAGGAAATGCCAGGGAGCATGATTGTTGGATCATAAGGTAAGAGTGCAATTTATTTTTAAAGAAACTGTCAAACTAAAGCAGCCACACCATTTTGCATTCCCACCACTGATGAGTGAGCATTCCTATGGCTCCATATTCTTACTAGCATTTGGTGTCGTCAGTGTTTTGAATTTTGATCATTCTGATAGGTGTGGGGTAGCATCTTATTATTGTTTTAACTTGAAATTCCCTGATGATGTGTGATGTTGAGCATCTTTTCTTATGTTTTGTTTTATATCTGTATATATATACACATATATATGTACACACATATGTGTGTGTATATATGTGAATGTGTGTGTGTGTATATATACACACACACACACACACACACACACACACACACACACACACATATCTTCTTTGGTGAGCTGTCCAGATATCTTGTGTATTTTCTAGTCATGTTTGTTTTCTTATTATTGAACTTTATAAGTTTCTTTTATAGCTTTGGTAACATACCTTTATGAGGCATGTCTTTTTACAAGTGTTTTCTCCTGGTTTGTGACTTGTCTTAGCATAGTTGTTATACTGACTCAAAATCTCACTCTCCATATGAAACTCAATATCCCCATTAATATTTCTGAAGATTCTAGGAAGTAGGGCAGCAGGGCTTGTAGTTTCTTAATCACTTCTAGCTGAGACTTCTGGATCCAGTGGTTTTTGATCTCACTGTGAGTAGATTTAACATGAAATATAGTCTTCTTTTTTTTGTAGTTTCTTTCATGTTTGTCATCCCTCCCTCCATCCCACCTCCAGGCACCCGAGATCCACTGGAGGGTTGGGGCATAGTAGGGGATCGGCATGACTCTTGTGACAGTTTAGCATCACATTAAATGGAGCCACTTGTCTACATTTCTCAGCTGTACCAGCATCTCAGTGGCTACCATTTCTCCTCCCGTCTGTTGCCTTTCCCCACTTGTTTTCCCTCTGCTGACTTCTTTGTGTCTCTGGAATAGACTCCAGTCCCTGATCTCCTTGTCTTCCCCACTTTTCTGATTATAGTTACCAAAAAAATTTTCCCTCGTTTTCTGGCACAGAACAGAGTCAATTTTTGTTTTAGTCTTTCTTCTACAACATACTCTAGGGCCTGTTTATTTTATATCCAATGATACAGTATGTATTTCATCAAAAATGGAGTGCCTCAGTAGCGTAGTGGATAAGTTCATTGCCTCTAGCTGGCACAGTCCACATACATCCCAAGGACTCAGGTTAAAGACCTGGGGCCAGGGTCGGGGGAACAACCAAAATGAACAACAAAATAAAGGCTTCCTCCTTCTCTCCCTTACTTTCTGCCTGTTTGCCTTAATTCCTGCCTCACCTTTCCTTTAAAAAAGTCCCCAAACATAACACATTTTCAAAATACATTTTCTCTCTTTGAGAGCTTGTACTAATGATCTTAAAAATATCCCCTCACTCATCTTCTGGGATAATCTTATCAACTTTGGTGTGGGGAGAGGGGGTTAAAACAGTGTTGCAGTAATCTAACTGAGCAAGTCTGAGTGAACCCAGCTGTTCAGCTTTGGGAGTGGGAGGCATCATTTGACCAAGAAGGCCAGGCCACTCACCAGCACATCTGTTCATGGAAGGAATCTCCTCATGAAATCAGGTGCTCAACTTGTTTCAGGACAACCTGCCCAGAAGGTTTTTTCTAAGATCTTCCAAAGAGTTGTTAGAGAGAAAATATATTAGGAACAATTGCAACTTGAAAGTATCCTTAAAGAATCAAAACATACTGGGAGCACAGCCCCCTACCTAGCAGTAAACAGACTTTGTGTGGACATAGTTTTCAAACTCTGAGTAAATACCAAGAGAGTGGTTGCTCATTTACGAGCAACACTGGTAAAGTTCTTAAGCAATGCAACTGAAGATACACCTTGCCACCTACACAGTTGGGAACTCTGAAACTGGGGATTGTGTGAATATTTCATTATTGCTATTTCCTATTAATGTGTACGAACATTTTGTTGATTACTAATTGTGGATAGTCATGATGTGTATCCTTTAAGAAAACTCTTTCTGGTATGCCCTGGTGGAGTAGCGGTTGGGTGCAGTCCACATATGTCCTGAAGACCCAGGTTCATGTCCAGGGCTGGTAGGGGTAGCTAAGATGAACAACTAAGTATAGTAAATAGAAATGCTTCTTCTTTAAAAGAAAAAAAAAAGACTCCACAAGTCCTTGTGTGCTGGGTTATGTGAGGTGTTCTTACTCGTAAGTGTATTTACAAATCCAGGGTGATGCTATTTTGGATTTTACATAAATTCGTTCCACTTAACTCTCTCCAAATAAAAGCAGCTGCTTTTTCCCACTCTACTGAAACTTGTTTCTCCTGAACTCATTCTCCTCTTCTATCCCTGGCTCCCTTTCCTTCATGCCATGATCTAGGGAAACTTGGGAGACTTGATAAGGGTTTCTTCACCACTGTGGCCAGAATAAGATATAAGGCTCCATATCTTCAGTCTTCTCTTCATAACTGAGTCTCATCCTTCAGAAGTCACCCCTGGCTGTATATATTCATATACCATATGATGTCCTCATTGTGACATTATTCAAGACTATTGGAAGAGAATTAGGATATTTGACACCTTGTGGTTAAAAGAGTCAATAAGTAATTCAGACAATTTGCTGAGTGTTTTCACTCTGGAAGCAAATGTTTTATCCTTAGCCAGGTTTGATTTGGAATTTAAAGAAATGAGCATATATGTCTGTGTGTGTGTGTTTGTGTTTTGTCTCCTGTTTTGCAGGCAGGGAGGCAGAGTGAGAATGAAAAATGGTGAAGAATATTTAGAGAAAGGGGGTTATCTGTGTTTAATTATCTTTACTTTAAAAAACATCTTCATGAGAAGTGGGCAGAGATTAACAATAGCATCTACTAGGTGACAGATGACACAGAAGTATTTTTGCCCTTACTTACTTACTCCCTCACCTAGTAAAATATTCTGCAGTTCCAAAAAAGCAGCCCCTTTTCAGTCAAGCGTTTGGAGAGTAGAGAGTTCAGCTCAGCTTGGAGATGATGATTTTGTCCTTAGGAAGAGTGGGAAGGAAGCTTTCTACCAGGTGTGTCTGTCCCCATACGGAGAGATAAACTTAACATTTCAGGTGAGAGCACTTTCAGATTCCTGGAGGTCAGGTATGAGGGTACACTCCTACCACAGACTGCATTCTGATGTCCTCGGAGGCTAGCCCTGACCTCTCTGACCTTGAGCGGTCATCTATGTGGTGTCAATGAGTGAATGAAAGCTCACCTTGGGAAAGTGTCTGTTCTGTTGGTGGCATCTCCCATTCTACTTAGAAGTATATTCTTTGTAGTAAATACACATACTTGACCATAGTGGCTAGGGCACTTGTCAGTAGAATACCAGTTCTTTGGGGATTGTTGAAAATTAGCATATGAACAAGTTTCATTCATATTTTGTGTGCACTTGAAAAGAGTGTTCTCTATAAAATTGCCTGAAAACTTAAGTCGAGGCAAATTCATGAATTGTGTTGTTGAATCTTGCCTTTACTGATTTTTCTATTTGCTTTATTTACCAATTTGAAAAAAAAGTATATTGTCATCTCTCACTGACATGATGGATTGTGAATTTCTTCTTGAAAGTCCCTTAATTTTTGTTTTGTACATACATTTCAAAGCTTATTTAGGTCAGCAGAACTTTGTAACTATCTTATTTTCCTCACAAATTGTTCTTTCTGTCATTATAAAGTATCTGTTTTTATCTTTAATAACTCTTGAAATCTATTTCCTCAAATATTAATGTGATGACACCAGCTCTCTAGTAGTATATATATATATATATATTTTAGGTAGGTCATGGTAGAAACATTTATTTTATTTATAAAGGAAAGGTGCAAGCAGGAATGAAGGTGAGCAGAGGCAGGAAGAGAAGAAGAAGAAGCACTTTATTTAGTGTTGATCTTGGTTGTTACCCCTGGCCCTGGGTTTGGAACCTTGGTCCTTGAGATGTATGTGGACTATGTCCAGTGGCCTTATTCGTTAGGTTATGAGGGCAGGGCTCTAGTAGATAGTTTAGATAGTATTTATCTAAGATGTCTTTCTAGTTTTTACTTATAATGTTCTTGTCCTCTTATATTTTTATTATACCTTTGATATGGATTATAAAACTAATTCTTTAAAAAGACAATAAGACACTCTTTTGCTTGGGAAATTTACTTGTTTCACACTTATTGGAATTACAGATAAACCCATCTCCCATATTATCCAATATTCTCACTAGTTTTTGCCTTTAAATCACAAATTAGTCATTATTTTCTTCACTATGAATTTTTAATCTCCTTTCTTAATTATATTTACCCATAAGTTTACCAATTTGTTTACCAGTTTTTTCTTGCTTTTCCTTTTTTCCTTCTGGATTAAATTTTCTCCTTGAAGAGAAACACTTTAGTAGCTCCTGCAGTGAGGGTCTATTAGAAATACATTCTTAGTTTTTTTGGGTCCTAAAAGTGTCTTCATTTACTTGTTATCTATTTTTTCTTGTGTGTATTATATAAAGTATAACAAAGCAAAGTCACCTACCTTCATTGCTGTGCTTTCAATCCTAAATGATAGGGTCTCTGGGTATAGAATTCCAACGTTTTCTTTTTTTTTTTTCCTCAGCACTTTGTACCTGTTTTTAGATTGGTGTCTCTCAACTCCACCTTTCCTTGCCCTACTTTGTGCTGTCAGAGCTGAAGTCTCGATCCTACTTCTTCCTCAGCCAGGACTGGGTAGTAGGCTCTGCCAAGAGAGGGCATCAGAGACTCACTGCAGGTTGAAAGGGGAGGAAGGGAAGAGGAAGTGCTCTTCCTTCTGATGCACTGTGGTCTGCAGTGAGCAGGTCAGGTGGATGTGATCCTTTGTGTTCACCCTCTGGCAGTTTCTCTGTGACCACATTGAGGGTAGCTTTGGTCTCTTGGCTCTTGAGATGCCATTTTATTTGTACCACATCAGTGGGCATCCTATTCCCAGATCAACCATGCCTACGTCCCAGGGTCTGAATTTTCTCTATTCAGGGTTGCCTCTGAGATTTCCATTCCTTTCTTGTTTGCTTTCCTCTCATCTCCAAGGACAGCAGTTTATTTCTGCAGTATCTCTCTCTCTCTACACCTTAGGCATTGTTTTGCCCTAAATTTTAGTAGCTAACCACCTTTGACTAGCTAATAATCCATTATATTAATTTTTTCCTGTATAAATTGCTCGTTTGGTTTCAGTCTCTGGACTCGCTCCTCAATAATGAGATATTCTTTTGTTTCCTGTTTTATTTTGTTGCTATACTGCTGAATATTTCAATAGTCACATCACAAAAAAAGATAGACAACTGGCCAATAAGCTCATAAAATATGTTCAACATTGTCAGTCATCAGAGAAATGCAAATTAAAACCTCAATGAAATACCATCAGACACCCATGAGAATGGTTGAAATGAAAAAAGATTGACAGTAGTAAATATTGGCAAAAAGGTAACAACTGAAATTCTCATGCACTGTTGGAAATCTAAAGTTTTATAACCACTTTGGAAAAGATCAGGTGATTTCTAATAAATGTATACTTCCCAATGGCTCGGAAATTCTACTGTAAGGCATTTACTCAAGAGCAAAACAGGCATTCACAAGAATACTTTTTCAAGAACTTTCATAATAGCATTATCCATAATCTCTTAATGAAAAGAGGTTAGGTGTCCATCAACAGAAGAACAGATAAATAATTGATGTATTTTTATAACAGAAGATCCAACAATAAAAATAATGAATTACTAATACATGTAACACTATGGATATGAAAATCACTATGTTAAGTGAAACTAGTCATACAAAAATGTAGGATTTCACTTACGTGAATTCCTCAACAAGCTAAACTAATCCATAGCAAGAAAAAAAATCAGAATTGAGAGAATAGGGATATTGATAAGGGAAATTTTTAGGGGTGATGACACTGTTTAATATTTCTTGGAGGTTTGAGTCACAAAGAAACTTTGTATTGATGATTAAAATTAAGAATTAGTGAATTAATTTTTGTTTCACTCAAGATTCATGAGCTTACATCTTTTTTTCAGTTCTTAAAAATTCTCAGCCTTAATATTCTCAATGACTGCCTTTATTCTCTTTGGGAATTCCTATTGGATATATGCTAAAATTTTTCATCCTACCATTTTGTAGTCTCTCCTTGTTCCACTTTGGGTGCCCTCACCTTGTATTTTAAGAGTGTTCTTCCAAATATCCATTTTTCAGTTTACTGATTCTCTCTTCAGCTATATCTAGTCTACTGTTTTAAGCTATGACTATGTTTTTCATTTCTAAAAATTCTAGTCCTTCCCCCAATGTAATTGTCATTTTATTGTATCATATATTTTTGTATCCTTTTAAGTATTTTTATCATTTTAAGCATAGCTAGTTTTTAGCTCAATTCATAGAGTTTGATGTTAAGTGGGTTTTATCAACAGTTAAAATCCAGATATTCATTATATTTGCTATCTCTCATTTATTGTGTGCTTCACAATGTGGATTGTGACTAATAGACAGTAGACCTTTGTTGGAGGGGTTTATTCAGTCTGCGGAAGGCTATATTCTTCCAGAAATATTCTTTCATTTGTTTCTGCCAAGCACACCAGAGATTTAGATACTAGTCATTTTAAAATTCATCTTCTGTATCATGCATCTAGAGTAAAATTGAACACCAAACCCATATGAAGACAAACTATGCTCACAAATTATCAAGGGAGATGATTTCTTTTCTTCTTCCAGAGTGAGTTTGGGACAGCTAAGCTTCTCGATTATCTCATGAGTTGAGTATAAATGGTATTTACTCCTTCCTGTGACTGAGGCAGCATTTTAAGGCTTCTGGCTTTCTTTGGGGAAAAGAGGAGAGTTGTTTACATTCCACTTTCTTGTATTAGCTTGACACAAGACCAAATCTCCTGACTACATGTGGACATTTACTCCAATCCTCTGGCCACATCTTCCCACCAGCAACTGCAATGTCAGCTCCCATTCCAACTCTGGCTTCAGCTCTCTCTTTCTCAGGTCTCTGGAAGTTTCTCTTACTTTCTGCTAAACCCACCAACTGCTTTAAAAGGATGTTCATTTCATTATAATTCATTTAACATTTTTCAGGTGTTTCATATGCAGAGGATCTTCAAGTCATTTGATCTTCCTGAATACCAGAAATGAAAGCTGTGTCAGGTGTTTCACATGAATCATTGCATTAATTCTTCATGACAACCCTATAATAGATATATTATTAGTCCAGGGTATCTAGGTAAAGAGGGATAGAGCAGCTTTTCCAGGTTTAACTGGCTGGCAAGTGTGTAAGAATTGAGAATGTCCTGAGATCTAAATGGTTCGAGAGTGATGCCTTGGTTCCCCTGTGTTTTAAAGAGAAAGAAACCCCATCCTGGCAGGGGGACATTGCATTGGCTGATCTGCAGTGTCGGTTTATCAGCATGTGACACTCTAAGTTCTTGGTGTGCATTTTCTATCCTCTCATTCAGCAGGAAGGCCTGAGGAATGTTGTTTGTACCTTAAGAAACAGGTGACGTTTGGGTATCTCCTTTTGCCTATCCTGTCTAGCCTGAAGGTTGACTGGAAGAAGGTGTTTGGGGTCCCATGTGACCCCTCTCTAAAGACCCCCTGGACCTAACAAGAATACCCATCCACAGGATCATGGGACTCCTATGTCTCTGAGATGTCACAGACTTTCTGTCTGGCTCTGACACTGTCCTGCAGACCACAAGGAGATGGCTTCCCAGTATGCGGATACTAAGTGCAAAAGCTGGTGAGTTCTGGGCAAACACATCGTGAGTTGCTCTGCAGACGGCGCTGGGGTGTTGTTAACTAGAGCAGCCCCCTTTGCTGTGAGAGGCCAGAGCGTCTTCTGGTTTCCAGATTTCCCCAGAGATGAAAGGAAGGGTAGTGGGGAGAGGAGTGCAGAGGACAGAGGATTCATTTCAAGGACATATGGAACAAAGCACCACCTCACGGGTCTTTCCCAGCTGCTCCTAGTTACACCAAACAGAAGATGGAGCAGGGCCTGAAGGACGGAACATGAGGGTACAGGACGGACACTGGATTTATGAAACGTATTCTCTGGCCCTGGCGTTTAGGGAGTCTTCCTGAGCCCAATTCGTTGGTGCTGTGTCCTTGGTAATCAGGAGAAAACCAGCTCTGAGATGAAGTCACTGTCCATGTGACACTGCCCATGTTTGCCCTATTCAAAGTCAACACTTCTCCCACCCCATGGGAGGGGACCTCAAAGTGCTCTTTATGCAGTACCGGGCAGGGAGCTGTGAGCCCAGGAGGAACAACAAAACAAGGCAGGTCTGCAAACTGTCATGGTGTTGGAAAGTGGTTGATAGTGGTCACTGCTCTAGGAATGTGGCCAGAAGAGCATGGGACATATTCCTTCTCCCCTCCCCAACCTATGTCTACCCACGTGGGGTTGTGTAGAGCGGTCAGGATGCTGGGCATGAAGGTGCACATTCCTCTCCCATGAATCAGGAGGTGCAGTCCACAGGCACCAGGAGGCCCGATCCATGGACACCAGGAGGGCTGGCCCATGGACATCAGCAGGAATAGGTCCATGAACACTAGGCAACAGTCAGGGCTCTGGGGCCTGGGTTTTTGCCCCTGCTGTGGGTGCTTTCTGCTTGGGTTTAGGCTGTGCGCTTGTTCTATCCTGCCCCGCTTGCTCATCTTCAGTAAAAACAGCCTTCTAGTGCCTGTCTGTTGCATTGTGAAATGCAGTATCAATATGAAACATTGTCAGGGCATCCTTGCCTAACAAACACATCCCAAGAACCCAGTGAGCAGGGCTGCCTTTGAAGGTCTCTTCTAATAATTACCTACTCGGCTGCCTTCTATACTCGAAGTCGTGTTTTCTGAAGCAGCCGTGTCCAGAACAGAAGACTCTTTTGTATAAACTCATAAGTCACCTGTACTTACCTTGCATATCCAGGCCTGCTATGCTCTGAAGCAAGCTATTTTTTAAATAGAAGTGGCTGTTTGATCCAATAGATTATTACATGCTCTGCATATATATTACAAGGTCTGAAGAACAAGAAATGAATAATTTTGCCCTGAGGTAATAGGACAACTACCGTGGAGTCACTAAAATCAATTAAAGAGATCATTTGTGGTCAGGGCAGAAGTGTGGAATTGCCACCTGAATGACATTCAGCAGTGTTCCCTCATTTAATCTTTCCACAAACAGGTACCGAGAACCCGAGTGAGCGGGAGACATTATCTAAGTGTGAGGCAGGGCTACAAAGAGCTATTCAGCATATGGCCTCCTGGAGACCAAAGACTAGTGAAATCCTTTCCATCGGAAGTTAATTGAAGTCATTGTGTTCTTTTTAACCATTGGTTTATAGCATTGTATAAGTTTCAGGTGTGCAGTATTATACTTAGAAATCTGTACATATTACTTTATGATCATCACCCAAGTCTGATTTCCACTCACCACCCTAAAGCTGACCCCTTAATCTGATTTGTTTACTCCTTACCCACCCTTCCCCTCTGGTGACTGCCATTTTGTTCCTACAGTCTAAGAGCTTGTTTTTATTTTGTTTTATTTATTTCTTTTCCACATACAGGTGAAATCGTATGGTATTTGTCTATCTCTGTCTTCCACTTCTGGATATTTATCCCAAGAATATGAAAATGCTAGTTTGAAAAGATGCATGTCCTCCCATGGTCATTGCAGCGTTCTGTCCAGTAGCCACAAGATGGAAGCAACCTGTGTCTCTTAACAGATGATTAGATGAAGAAGATGTGGTCTAAATGCATAATGGGATAATACTTAGGTATTAAAATAAAAGAAGATGGAATTAGAGAGCATAATGCTTAGTGAATATCAGATAGAGAAAGACAAATCCATATGATTTTATTGTGCTCTTTGATAAATTAGCTGGAGAGTAAGGGAAGTGTCTCTCCTAGGAAGAACTGGACATGGAACTGGAAGTGTAGTAGGGAAGCTTTGTTGAAGGGGCTCGGAGAGAGGAAGAGGCAAGAACATGTATCAGCCTGGGGAAGGACAGTTAAAATATAGACGTAATTGGAGTGGGGGCTTGGTACTAAGTCCTGCTCTGTGGCTCACAGCTGAAAGATCTAGGGTTAGCCACTTAACTACATTGAGTTCTTTAATTTTTATCTGTCAGAAGGGACAATCATATCTTTTATAGTTGGGTTTTTATAATGATGAGATGAGCTGCTGTATGTGACATGCCTGGCATGTTGAGGGCACTCAGAAAAGGAAGGTCATGATGTGTACAATATGGGGCCCATGTAAGCAAGTCGATGTCCTTCTCACATGAGCATCATTCCACCTGCTCAGAAGACCAGGGCCTCAAGGGATTTATGCTGCCCTTGTTACTGACCTGTGTCCCAGCTAGTCTCCTCCAAAGAATCCGGTTTGTGTAAGAGTCGTGGAGATTGTAGCATTCTCTGTTCAAGACAGAAGGACCCGTTGCCACCATTTTCCCCTGGGAAATGCTCACTCATTGCTGGTGAGGAAACTCTCTAATTGAAGTGGGACCTCTGGGTCGCTGGGGCAGTATTGACTGGCCTGTGAGTCATTCAGGGCAGTTGTCCACTTCTTATCAAATGAGTCAAGAGTGTATTGACCTAGGTCAAATGGTGTGGCAGGGTGAGAAATTACCGAGTGAACCCAAGCCAAGGAACGCCACGCCTACACACTTCAGGGGGCACAGCACCCTGCAACTCTGACCCCACCCCCTCTTCCTGTCCCTGGAGAACCCATCTAATGAGAATGGGTGGATCACACTGTTCTTCTGTTAAAGCACGAATGAGGGAACGATACTATAAAATAACTATGTCAAAAACCAAAGTTAAAATAATGGCATTCTCTAATTAATACTCTGTCTTGACAGCAGAATATGCTAAATAAATTAGTCTTTAAATGCTTATGTCTCTTCCAATTATACGTTTTTTAATCTAATAATCACTTCACTAAGTAGGCAAATTCCCTCAATATTCTGCCTACTTTTGCCTGTAAAGATGTGACCTTTATAAACCAATACCCAGTAGAAACAACTTTTCCCCCTCGCCTCAGTCTGTAAAATGGAGGACTTTTTTGAATGACATTTAACATCATGAGTAAGAATTTGATTTAACTTAATTTTTTTTTAAGGAAAGGTGCCGTGAGGAATGAAGACAAACAGAGGCAAGCAGGAAGCGAGAGGAAGAAAAAGCATTTCTATTTATTTTGTTTAGTAGTTCATCTTGGTTGTTCCTCCAGTCTTGGAACAGAAACCCAGGACCTTGGGATGGACATGGACTGTGCTCGGCCAAGGTGGTGGACCCAACCACTACTCCACCAGGGTGCAGGTGAACTTAACTGATTTCTCCTGGGTGTCTTCACAGTATGAGGAACAAGACCAGCCATGCAGGGGCACAGAGATAAAGGAATGAGACATGGGACTCTGCGTGTGATTAGGGGACCGAGCCCTGGGCAGTGTCACAGGGGCGAGCAGCACTTCCAAATTGTCTATAGAAGCTGGTTTTTCACGCAAAAGTAGGGAGACGTTTCTGGGCCGAAGATGTAACATGGATGGGCAAGGATAGAACGTTAGGTGAGGGGTCTCATTACATGTAGCAGATCCTCAGATGATGTCATGTCGATGTGAAAACACCATTCCTGGCCAACATTGACCAAAACGTTATTCAAGCACCTGCTTTCTTTAGATGATCTGCTTCAAGTTGCAGTTTGAAAGAACCTAGAGGTGGCATTAAGTGAAAACCTAGTTCCCTGATGTTAAAAATCTCTTTGTCCCTTGAGCTTATTTCTAATCGGCTGACAGTCACTGGTACTTAGTCAGAAAGCCAAGATTGAGGCCTCTCAGCTTCTGGAGACTGGTTCTTAGGTGGGGGCCGCACAGAATGATGAGCACTCTTTCAGGACACGGAATCAGATGTCACTGCATGCAGTCCCCAGCCCCTAAGGCTGTAGCAGGACACACGCATGCTGGAAAGCTCTGGGGAGCGCTTCTCAAACCTTTGGTGCACACAGGTCCCCCGGGCACTACTTCAAATGCAGGTTCTGATTCCATAGGCGGGGTGTGGGGGGTGGGGCTACAGGTGTCCAAGTTGAGGCCTCAGCTCTGGCCCCCGAACCACCTGTGACTCTCACAAAGGTGCACCAACATTGCCCCGGTCTACAGACCTTTTGTTTCGGTTCCCTAAATATGGATAACAACTGTCTACAGGGGACACTGAGCCGAGAGGCAGAGACAGTCAGGGGCAGTCAGGATGAGGCTGGGCAGGGAATTACAAAGTGGAGGCCCGGCTGGCAGAGATGTTTCCAATGGTCAGTGCTGGAGGCTGAACTCTGCAGACGCTGACTGAAGCTCTGACTCCATCCTGACGGACCCCACACTCCAGACCCCTGGCGGGACCGCTGATTAAATAAATATGTTCTCAACAAGGAGGAAAGCCCCAGGTTTAAAACTCATTTCCTCCTGAGGGGCTGCTCCTCCCTCCCCAGTGTAGACACATGTAGATATCCTCAGAGGAAATAACTGGGAGCTTTGAAACAAACCTGCTTGCGGGGGGTGGCTCACATTGCCTTTGACAGAAAGACGACCCTCCTGAATTTCTCTGGTTGCCAGACTGGGGAATATTATTACGTTTCAGTTACCTTGAAATGAAACACATTTTAAAAGGTTTTTTTTTTTTTAAAGAATGGAAAAAACAGGTAATCCGAAGAATGGAATTCTTTTTAACATTTTCAAAAGTGAATAAGCTTAGTGTCTTTATTTTTCATCAGGAAAGAGCTTCATTGTTGGAACATAGACATAATTTAACCACTGATTTGACCTGATTAGAAAGTTTATGGAAGAAACAGGGGTGTTAGACAAGGGTACGGTTGGTGGGGTGATGCAGACTTTACCTAAAGACACACTGTTAATTTCTTAAAAGAAATATTAAAAATCAGCGTGTGGTCTCTGTAGGAAGTCTTGCAGGCATCCCTCCCTTCCCCCCTCCACCCCACCCCAGAGTGCCCATCTTGGCCTTACGTTGCTTAGGAACTAACAAAACATCTCTCTCTCTCTCCCTCTGTCTCTCTCTCTCTCTCTCTCTCTCTCTCTCTCTTTTCTTTATGGTCCTTTTGTACCCTGATATTTTTCTAAGCTGGCAGCTGGGAGGAAAAACAATGTGATCTGGTTCGATGCAGTGTCCCTGTCCCAAGTCTGGAGCAGAATAGATAAGAACTTGTATGTCAGCATACAAAGTTTACTCAGCAGCCGACAGAGCTTTTGATGTCCCTGCCTGATCTGGTCTCGCATCTTTGAAGTTCTGTTCCATAGGCGAGTTTCTGTCAATAAGAAACAGACGTTCTCTGCTAGTTAGAATGTCTGCCTGCTGGAGAGGTCCTGCCTGACTGTGGACCAGGATGGATCCAGCTCTGATTGAGACCGGTGCTTTGTGACCACAGTGAGAGAGACAGGTTAAAAGAACAGGAGCCTCTGAGGAAAGTCCTCAGGAACCAGGGATGATGATATGTTCCCATTCTAAGATTGTCTGGAAAAGGTGAAGTTGGTCACTTCTCTTGTAAGCAGAGTGGCTGAGCTTCGAGGCCCTGCGTCCGCCCTGGATCCAATGCCGAACACTCTTATCCATCACTTGTGAGCTCGACATGGTGTCTGGGGCATTAGCTGTTTCTCGGTGAATAGGAGTGGAGAAAACAGGCTCATTGGTTTGTGGTGTCCCTCTTTGCAATGTCATTTCAGCGGCAAATGGCGTATTTGTCAAGCAGTATTTATGAAATGGAACCCTGATTCTGATGTCCATGGGTCTCAGGAACGACAGGTGACGTGCTTCTGCTCTGCATTCTGGTGTCCTTTGAAGGGACAGAAAGGTGGGGCTAGGAGAGCCTTTGTTCTTGGAAATAAAAGCATCTAAACAATTGCTTGATCTGAAGGACCTCAGATGCCAGGCTCCGGGCTCCAAAACCTGGCTTGCAACAAAAGCCTTCATCTCTGAGAGCCTAGCGCTGGAAGTGTGGGAGGAGGAGGAGGAGGGCCAAGGAGTGAGGGAGGAGGCAGGTGGGCAGAGAGGAGAGGGACTGCAAGCAGGCGGCAGCCCAGCTACCAGTCCCGGCTGTGACCGCAAACACTGTGTCCGCTATTAGCGGGGTGGGCATGAAAGTCAAAGTCATCCCTCAGGAAACCTTTGTCAAAAGGCTGGGCACAGCAACTCAAGTGGCAGTTCAGGGTACATTGGTGTGCTCTCGGGCGGCACAATTGTAGGGAAGACAAGCTCTCCTGGGCCAGCACCGGGACCCGCTTCTGTGCCTTCTCTCTTGATGGTGTCTGTCTTCCCTTCCAGACCCTAAGTTTAGTGCTCTCCTCTTCTTTTCTTCTCATTTCCTCCTCTCCCTTAAAAGGATTAAGATCTTTTCAGTTTTCTAATTCTAAGAATAAATGGCTGGAACTGCTCAGTGGGGAACTCCTCCTAAGGCCATTTGCATTTTAAGGGAAGACAAAACTAAAGTCCTAGAAATGAATCTCTAATGGTGGAGTTTTAGGCCTGGATGGGCAGACTTTAATCTCCTGGAATCATACATGGACAGTTTCTACTAACCTTGCTGGAGAAAGGTCAATAGTCAGTAAATTTGTAATATAATAAGGAACAAAAAGGTATCATTAAAGCAGTGCAGAGTCATGTTATAATATAAATGGTGGAAGGTCAATGATGAGGAAGGGCCATGCAGGTCATATCTCTGTGAATGATGTGGGTCGTCCCGATTCAAGTTTTGGGGTGACAGTAATAGGGGAGGGAGGTTGCCATAGAAAATGTATGTCAGCTTCCGTCTCCCCTAGTGGGGTCTGCAGAAGACAAGCAGAAATTACAGGCTTCCCTGTCCATGAGATGGAGGTTAAGGGACAGAGTCCCCAAGTGTCCCTTAGCCTGTGGAAGGGTAGTCAGGCTCCTTAGGCTGGGTCTCCCAGAGTCAGCCCCTGAGAGAATGGTCTTGCAAGGTGAGGGACTGGGAGTGTGCAGGAGACACCTGTACAGGGTGAGGAAAGCAGACAATGGCGACAGAGGTCGTCCTGCCTAGAGGCTGTTCGCCATCCACTTAGGGTCATCTGGGAGGTGATGGGGGTTAAATACCAGGCTTCCTCAATGGGTGAGGGCAGACTCCAGCAAGGAGTACAGGTGTGGGCCCTCAAGCTGATGTCTGCAAAGACGGGGTGGAACAGCACCCCTTCAAGGGGGTTGCCCCTCATTCAGCCTGGGCCTGTTGTGTTCTTCGGCAGGTCTGTCCTTTCCAGACCGTGGTGCCCTTCCGCCTGCTGTTTCCTTTGCTGGAAGGCCTCCCTGCTTCTCAGTTGGAGCGTTTGGGCCCAGCTCCTTCATGGAGCTTCCTACCGTCTCCCAGCAAGAACACAGGGCAACCCTGTTTCTTCTGGAGGCTGGGTTTGTGTCTGCTGCCCCGAAGCATTACCCATGCTATATGACTCTTTCTGACACACTTTCCTCTTAGTGCACTGTGAGCACTTGGAGGGCAGGAAAAAAACATTAAAAATTTCATTTTTGAATGCCAAAGAACTGTCTTCCATGTCTGGTGCATGTTTGAGATAAGTGCTGCTTGAGTAGGAACTGAAATAATAAAGGAAGGTGCCAGAGCCCCTGGAAGGCGAAGGGACCCCATTTCCCACACAGGGTGCTACCTGCCTGGGGATTTTAGGTAAAAGGTGTAATTCTTTTGTGCTGTAACTCACTACTAGGACTAGGTGAATCCTGGGTGTCCCCCACTAAAGCCTTGTCTCTAGTGGTCCTGGAGTCCTCCCTCCAAGCAAGAGCGAAAGGCAGGCACAGATGGGCTCAGTATTTGCCAGCAGCACCCACATTCCTTCCTGAGTGCTGGTGACATGACTGTGACCTCCAACAGCAGGCTCCCAGCATCAATGGCAAACATGTCCCAAAACACGAAGAACAGTTATTTATTTTAAAACACCTATTTATTTTAAAAGACAGCTTCTAAAATCAATGGGGCTTCTAGATTTTTTTGAAGTAGGAAGGATAGTTTGGGAATGAGAGGCACACTGCTCTGATGGGGTGAGAGGGGTAATGGGGAAGCGAAGTCATCTGGTCAAGGTCACATAGCTAATAAATGACGGGAATTTTTAGAATTAAAAAAATACATAAAATCAATTTTGCGTATTATAATTTGCATACAATGACATGTACCCATTTGCAGTGTCAAATGTATTGGGGTTTAATGACATACAAATGCAGAACATCTTTACCCCCCAAAGTTCTCAATGCCCCCACCCCAGCCTGGGCATCTAGCGATATGCTCTCAGTCTCTCAGGATTAGTTTTGCTTTTTCCAGAATTTCATTGAAAAGGAGTGATCCTGTATGAGATCTCTGTGTCTGGGTTTTTGCGCTTAGCATTGTTTTAGAGTGTCACCCTGTCGTATCATGAGTCGGTCTGTTTTGACTGCTGCGTAGTATCCATGGCAGGATGTTCTCAAGGGTTCATTCACTCACTGAGTGATGGGCTGTGTCCAGTTTGGGGCTCTTATGGTGGAAACTATGTGAATGTCTTTCTGTGAGCACATTTTCATTTCTCTTGGTTAAATACCTGGGCCCGCAGCCTCCGGGCTGTGCAACGCTTCATTCTGAGGAATGAATGCTTCCAAGCAGCTCTTCTCCATTCCGCTGGCAGAGAATCCAGGCAGGTTCTCGGGGGAGATGCGCCATCTTGCCGCTTCTGCAGGACAGTGGCTGCCTGGCTGCCTGTCACTAGGACATAGGAATTTTGAGACCATCGTCTTATGGGTGACCCAGAGTTGCCTCGAATGTCATTATGCGGCACGTGACTCTCGCTTTGCTTTTCTAAGAAACTGCAAATCTGCTTTTTAGAGCGGCCGACCCATTTTGCGCACCCAGCAGCAGTCGGAGTTTGTGGACTTTGGTTCTGATGAAGATCGCCATGCTTGTGCCACCGCTCCTTTCTGCTGGGAGCACTGGGCGGTCACCGAGTCCGAGTGAGCCACCCTGGAGGCTGCTGAAGGTGGAGTGTGCAGGCCTGGTGTCCTGGGTCTGAGTAGAGCCGGGCTCTGCGGGGTAGCAGGTGCCAAGGTGGGTGCAGGGACCCACAGAATGCTCCTGGAGAAACTGCTCTAGGCTTTGCCAGAGAAAATCCCCCTAACTGGGACATCTGCTTTCTACTGGGGAAATACTGACATCTGGCTTGTCCATCTGTCTCTGAATCACCACCATCTACGGAGGCTCCGGATGGAGAGGGAGACAACACGGGATGATGGGTAATTACCAAGACCTTCTGAGTGACTTAAAGATGGATGTCGACATGTATTATTTCTCCCCTTTGGCATGAGGAATTCGTGTCACGTGGAGGGAATGCATTTTGAAGAGAGGCCCCAGGAATCATCAGGACACTGTTTCATTTCCCTCGTAGCCAAATTCCTCCAGAACACCAACCTCATGCTTGGAAAAGACTCTTCTGGGGCAGGTGTTAATAGGCGGACTTTGGGGTGGTGGGGGTGCCTGTGGGAAAGGGCATTTGGTTGGTGTTCCAGGTACAGCTGGCAGGGGTATCCAAACCTGTACTTTGAAAATACTGAAATCAGCTATTGTTTCTCCATCTCTCTCCAGCACCAGAGCAATGGTGAGCTGGGTTTTAGAGGGTTATCGACAACCTAGGAAGAAGCTTGGTGTATTCCATTGATAGTCTTCATAGTTGGTATTAGGGTGTGTGGGTAAGGGACTGGGCCTCGGATCAGCCCTGATTTGGGCTCCAGTCACCACTGAGCCAGCAGCACCCTGGACTGCAGTTGCCTTGTCTATCACCAGCAATAGTCACAGCCCTTCTTCACTCTCCAGAATATGCAGTCACTGTGCAGACTGAATCTGCTCAGAGCCTGGCATTTAGCTGGTTCCCAGTGAATGTCATGCAGGAACTGTGGTGTCCCCTGCTCTTATTCCCCTGGCCCGAGTGGTGAATGGTGACGCCTCAAACAGATTTTCTCTTTGCAGAACCTGGGCTTGCATGGGCTCATGGGCTGGCCTTTCTGCCCTCTGACCAGTGGGTACTGGGGCAAGGCATTCGCTCTGCACTGACTCTACTCCCAGGGGGATGACAAGTACCCATCCTCCACCCCCCCGCACCCCCCTCAGCCCATGGCCATTTCCCCAGAGAGCCCGAGCTCATTGCTACTTGTCACTTCTTATCTGATCTCCAAATAGCACAAAAGCAACTCCTGCCCAGTGAGGTTCTGATTGCAAGTGACCTTCAGACACCCGGGCGTGTGAATGTGGGAACAGCACAGACAGGCACAGGAACCTGCCCTCCCCGCTCCTCCTGGCTCCCGCCATGGGGTCCTGCACCTCCCATCCTGTCCCTGTGCCTCCAGGGGACCTCCCTGGGCTGGGTGGACATGCCTCCCTCCTGTGGTGGAGAGAAGAACCGCTGTTGTGGTCTCTTCATCCAGACGTGGGTGCAGACCCTGGGAATGGAGTGGGTGCCCCCAGGGCCAACTTTGTAGAGGGGGCCAAGGATTGGGTTTCCCCTGGCATCTCAGGCAGAGATGGGTGTGCCGATGGTGAGAAGAGTCCCACCACTGCCAGACGAGTCCACCTTCCTCTTCCCTGAACCCCCCACACGTCAACCCTCAGCTTCCTTCTTGACAGTCCCAGCCTCTGTCTCCAGGAGAACAATCTTTCTTTGGAATTCCTTGCTCCTGCTCTGAAGCACATTCCCACCCCTCTGGGGGCCCCCCTTCCATACACAGTGACCTTGGCGTGTCTGCCAACACTCAACATCGCGAGGCCTTATAAACCTCATATCTCAGAAGGGGCTGACATTACATTACAAGAGGATCTGTAAACCTCCCGGGATGACTGATGTCTTTTTTAAACAACAGACCAAGACTTCATTTAAATTAGTAACATGGAGATTAGAGGTGCTCTCCCAGCCCCTGCCTCGGCCACGCCGCAGCGCAGGGAATATCAGTCACATGAAAGCTGTTAAGTTTGAGGTGGAAATAAATCTGGAAGCCTGTAAAAACTGTCAGCAGGTCAGGGAAGTTTATGAACTCTTGCTGTATCTAATCATAAATCATCAGAATAAGCTAAAACTGAGAAGAAAAATGTCCTCTTTTGTAATCTAATGCTGTCTGTTAGGGCAATAAAACTCAAATGAAATGCATGCATTGCAATTTTGAGCTGATACTTTACATTATTAGCAAAGTGAAGGAAGAGACTCCAAGTTAAAAGAGTGAGACGGATGAGGGGCACAGCACTATCGTTCTCCAACTCTGTACTCTCGGTCCCCTGGCTTGGTGATTCTTTTGTCTCCTCCTACCTCCTTGGTCTAAAAATGGGAAAGTAGGTGGTCTGGATCCCAGGGACTCGGGGCCAAGGTGGCAGGTAGTGTCCTGGTGATGGCCTTGACAGGTGACATGGCAGTTGCAGTGTGTTGCCACCCCATCTGGTGGACCCCATTCACAGGCCCACACTTTAGGTCTCAGAGGTGAAGCTGGTGCTAGCCCCCTTGCTCTTACCTGCCTGGATCTGTACCTCAATCCCCTAAGCTATTTGAGGTGACTCACTCCCAAGCCGGGTTTCCCGAGTGCTCCCCTGTATTGCTGGAAAGCCTCGAATATAACACACATGCCCCACACCCTCTCCATCATCTCATCAGCCACATTGGAGGGCCTTTTGCCTTAATGCTTTCCAGGCCCAGCCCAGGGATTGACAAGCCCAAGCAGGTCTGGAAGTTGTGGGAGGAACAGGGTGGTTTATTTCTATCAGCTATTTACTGAGTGCCAGGCTACGCTGGGCACTGGGGAACACAGGGAAAAGGTGCATGCTCCCCAAGAGGATGCCCGGTTCTCATGTGGAACAGCTCATGGCAGCCAGCATGGGAGGCCTTCCTAGACGTGGGGCAGGTCGAAGGGCCAGAGGTGTAGAGAGGCATTGAGACACCTGGCGAGCTGCCTTCGAGAACACGAGGTTTTGCGCGCGGCTCACTGTGAGTTGCAGCCACCCATGTCTATCCATAACTTTACAAGAGAAACGAGTTCATCTGAGGCTTCGGCTGTTGTAGGATCGGAGTCTTTGATTAATAAAGGAATGACCAATTTTCATGGGTTTCAGGTAAAGTAACTCAGACTTTGGCAGACTCGACAGCAGAGCTTCTGATCTTTGAGATATTCAGACATTGGACTGAGGGAAGCAGGGAGCCTGAGCAGGCCCCGTCTCTAAAGAAAACACGAAGTGCCCATTTGCATGGGTTTAGTCTTCTCTGCAGAAGTCCAGAGGTCACCTCTGAGCGTGCCTCTGTGCCCTCAAGTCATCCAGATGGTAGGTGGGAACTCCTCCTCCAAGCAGGTGGGGCTGCTCCCCTGTCCCGCCCCAAAGAGCACCTCTGGGCTCCAGTCACGGGGCTCTGTGGACTAGATCGAGGGGCACACATGTGTCCGCCATCGTGTTAGATCAGCATGGTGTGGTCATTCTCACTTGCTTTTGGACCGGAGACACAGAGGGACCTATAAGGGAAGAACTTACCAGAGGCGGCTTCTGGAAGTAAGTGGACAGGAGGGACGGCTGGAAGCAGAGATGGGTGAGTGGGGATGCGGGGGAAGCAGCTGCTGGAAGACCAATACTCATTTGACAGATAAGGGTGGTGTCAGGGGTTCTCAGGGAAGGCTCATTCCTCCCGGGTCCTGTCCCTGGTGATGAGCTCTGTCAGTGGATATCTGGGAGCCCTGGGACCGTGGCATTTCACTCACTTGCACTTGTTAACTCTGGACACTCTCTTTAACAGCACGTGCATCAGAAGAGAAAATCCAGAGGGAGAGTTTCCTTTATGAAGACAACTCCATTCCCTACTGACCTCCACTTATAGATCCTTCCTTTAGCCCCTGGATGGTCCTAGATAGAGGGTTGGTTCGTCAATGACTCTTTTCTTAGGTTCAAAAGTGGGGACAGAGTTTGCTCCAGAGCTAATAAGTGGCATCACTGAGTGTGGGCTCTGCTCTCATGTCAATATCCTTTCATTACATTAGATTACTTGGTCTGTTCCAACCAGAGAGTAACGGAGCTAAAAAGTGTGGGTGGCCCTGCTATCCAGAGCCTGATATCAGACAATGGACTGAGAGGTGAGCAATTCAATGGAATTCACATCTGCATTGTGGGTGTGTGTTTTTGTCTGTTATTGTGAGGGGTGTGTGTGTGTGCTTGCATTCCAGCAATAAGGGTGAGAGGATAACACTACAGAATGTGAAATCTTGTGAAGGATTAGAGAAATGTCTAGTCTCCTTTTGACTTGGGAAGTTCACTTGCCATCCGTATTACCTTCTGGTATGTTTCCTGGTCAGGCACAGAGATGTGAAAAGTAGGTGAGCTAATGATAACCCACCAGTCCATGTAAGTGACGTGTGTGTAAATCTCCCGCTAGTAGGTAGAGTCCTTTTATCGGAACTTCTCCTTCAAGGAAAGGTGACTGCAATAAGCTACACTTATCCTGAAGACTGAGAAGAAGAGGAACATTCTAGAGGGAGGTGGAAGCCCTCTGAAAGGCAGTGGACCTGTATCAGTAGAGGATTATGAAGCAGTAAAGATAACATCTGGGAAGTTTTCAGGGGGGTGTCTTTAGGAGTCAATAGAAGACAAGGGAAAGAAGCAGGATCGGGCAGAGGGCCACAGTGAGCTGCAATGCAATCTCAGCTAAGCTCTCAAGCAGCATGTGGGAACTCTGAAGGGAGATGACCTTTTAGAGATGTCCTGAGTGGGGATGAGGGTACTTAGCCATTGCACTCCCAGCCTTTATAGTCACAGGAGGTGGCTGCTCTGGGAAGGGGCTGTGACTTTGGGTAACCCCTGCAGCTTAGGTCATTCCCAAAGGTGACTGATGTCCTAGGATGGTTTTCCAGCAGCATTCTAGCACCTTGCTGGGCATGGTGGTGATGGTGATGGTGATAGTGGTGGTGGGGATGGTGGTGGTGGTGGTGACATTAAACCAGCCTTTCTCATATGAGGGTGCTCTACTTGTCTACTTACCATCAAATTAGACAAGAGAGAGCAAAGACTAGCCCAAGTGCATTACTTGAGTTCCTCTCTGCCCCCGTTCACAAGCAACCATGACATATCCTGTGGGTTGGGGTCAATTCCTCTTGCCAAGATTTCTCTTGACTGATGGTGCTTGCGTGCAAGATGCCCACAGTATTCATTACTCACACTCAGTCTTGCTGTAGCTGTTTTTCAAATTGAGCTTCCCAAGAGTCCCCTAAATCCTACTGTCCCAATAATTATATTTCCTGATGCTTCTTGAATGCCTGATGCATTGCCCCATCCAGCACATCAGCCCACTTCCCCAAGTGGTAAAGTTGTGACAGAGGCCTTGTCAGCTGGTGCCAGAGCTCTCTGTGCTGGGCCACCACCAGGGTCCTTATTACCAGACAGACGGTGGAGAGCCCGCTCAAATTCTCATTTCTTATATTAACAGTCACACTTGGGCTTCCCTAGGGAGCAGACTCAGAAGAAGATGATAGGTAGAAGGCTTAGAGGGGGTGTGCTTGGGAGTGATACCCATGAAAGGAGGTTAATGAAACAGGATTAGGCAGAGGAAGAACTTAGACTGTGCTCTCAGCCCGATGAGGGGGACCTCACTCATTCGTGTGTCCCTTCAGAAGCTCCCTTAGTTGGATCAGGATAGATGGCATTTTATGCTCTAATGTTAATCTGTGGGTGTGAGCCACCCCAGGAAGCCTCATCCAGGCTTTTTTCTTTAGCTTACACCACCCCAGAGGGGCTGAGAGCTAAAGGTTTTGTCTAACCAACACCATCAGCTGGGCTCCAAGACCTCTGTTCCTGGAGGGGGTCTGTGCCGAGTGCTATGGCATTTAGTGTATGGCTGATTCCTAGGGATACAATGATCAAAAAATATGAGGACTGAAACAAAAAGTCATTGAGTTTGGTTCTCCAAAAACCCAATGATTTCTGAGTTACTGAGTTGAAGGGAGCATTGAGAGAGAAATGTGAAAAGGAAAAAAAAAGAGAAAATTATGGGCTTTAGACTGTTTTTTGTCAAAGGTTAAATCAAAATGGGTAAGAAATCAAAATTAAACTGAAGGCTTTAGAATTCAGGTTGGAAATGGGTAGACTAAATATATCCATCAGTCTGATTTTATTTTTTGTGAACAATTTTAATAATTAGGGCAGCTTATTCAAAAAGTTTGGATTTCTAGCTTTTCTTGAAAGTGGCACAGTTCAGGTAACAGTCAGTTCATTTCCCATGGGACATTTGCCAGCTGGGCCTAGGCTTTGGCTCCTTTCACTGGGCGGGTATTCACGGTGTCATGGCGCCCCCCCACTGTGCAGCTGATGCGCCTCTGCAGGAATGTGAGTTTGTGACCTTTCAGCTCTCTGTGGATGGTGATACTGACTCACCACTCACTTCCTGTATCGTTGGGTTCTACCAGCAGCGGAAGTTGCCTAGGACCTTATATTAACTCATGCCTTCGAAATTTTCATGAAGGATTTCATTTTCTGGGCCACCAGGCCCCTCAGTACCAGGATCAGGCCAGGGGCCCTGTGTGGATTCTGGTGGGGAGATGACATTAAACCAGCTGATGAGCCATGGCTTTGTGCAGCTGTAAGAAAAGATGAACCAAAGTTGAGGAAAGCTGTGAGAACAGATGAAGAAAGCCCAGCAGGAAGCTGCAAGTGAGTGGGAGCCACAGGTGGGCAGGAGGCTAGTGGCACTCAAGAAGAGCCTCTCATGTGACAAGCATAAACCCAGCTAGCGATGAGTCTGCGTAGGGAGAGTGTGGTGCTCAAGCATCAGCAGGAAGGCAGTGTGACTGGATGCAGGGAAGGGAGGAGAGGCCAGGGAAGCAGTGGGCTCTGACCCTGGGGAGCTACAGTGACTAGGCTGAGATGTGTGAATTTAGGAGAAATGGCAAGTCACTGGAAGGCATTTAGCTGGAGACATATGCACTCTGATTGTGTTTTCAACAAAGTCCAGCGAGGTGTGGAGGGCAGATTTCTAGGTGAGCAAGGAAGGAAGCAGGGAGACCAGCTCGGAGGCTACTGTGATGATTCTGGAGAATGGAGAATGGTGTGTAGAGTCAGGGATGCTTCCCGAGAAGGGTTGACTTTCGCCATTGACAAATTAGCATCCAAACTGAGATGAGTTATCTACATAAACTGTACGCCAGATTTCAAAGATCAAGCACACACGAAAAACTAAACTATCTCATGAATCATTTTATATTAAGTACATGTTGAAACGGTATTTTTGAACACATGGGTAACTCAACACCTTATTAAATTGATTTTACCTTTTTATTTTTCACTTTAAATGTGTATTTACTAGAAAATGTAATGTTATTTTTAAAAATGTTTTTTTAGCATTTTGTTGCAGTAACTTTGTTTTACAAATTAAAATAAGCTCATGTGTGTAGTTTCCCCATTCCTCAGATGTATGTCAACACACCAGGTGTATGTCCTACACCAAATCACCAAGCGTTCCTCACCATTTTAATATTGTGCTTGATTCCCACTGTATTTCCCCCGGACAGTGCTGCACTGCAGAGCCAAGGTGAGATGCTCCTGCAATTTCTCCTCTGAGAATGTAGAGCTGTCTTTGAAGAAGGCCCTCAAGTAGTGATGGCTTACAGCACTCAATCTTCATGACAATAGTAAAGCCCATTAATGAATCACCTCCTTCACGCTATTAGCCAGCCCTTCCTGTCAGTGCAGACCCAAGTACCTCATGCAGACCCACAGAGGCCCAGGCTTGCACTGACAGAATGGGGTGCACTTATGCTGGAGAAGGGAGCCAGCCTGGGTCATAGCAAGGCAACACAGGTGAGCTTTCGGGTGTCAGGTGAAGTCATCTGCTCGGAAGAGTGGCCTGGGGCTAGATTTTGCTGAAAACATTCTTGGCCCTTGGGGAGTGGGATAATACATTACACACATCAAACAGAAGAAGGAAGAATCGTTACAGAACAATACTTCTTTATTTCCCATCTCACACTGTGGAAAGAGACATTTCCTGTTGGTTCAAACGAGCTGGACTCCAGGCAGGGATGGCAGTGACCCCCTGGCAGGGTCCCAGCTCCTCCTCTCCTTCCAGGTAAACACATGCCTCACTCATAGACCAGACACAGCACGGGGCTCAGGGCACCCCTTTCCTTTCCTGCTAAAATTTCCCTGCTGACTGCTGTACCCAAGTGGGATGGCCCATGTCGGCTGAATGACAGTGACTTCCTCTTGCAGCCTCCAAACATGTTGCTGTCCACCCTGTGGAGCCCCAGGGCCGAGGCAAAGGTGATGGAGCAGCCTCTTGTCCGCTTTTCCTCATTGTGTGGAGAGGCTGTCACAACTGTTTCCTCTCACAGGGCAGGCAAATGAAGGGGGCCGAAAGGCACACAGGTGTCCCCTTCCTGATCACGGGCAGTCGGGACGCAGCCACCTGTGCCCGCAACTGTCTTGGGAAGCTGTGACCTGTGCACTGGCCCCCATGAATGCCTGGCTCAGGGCACAGGCAGCAGTCCGCCGGCTGTTGGTGAGGTGTGACAGAGCCATCGTCTGGGCCACAGGGAAGGCAGAATCGAAGAGAACGTGGCATTTCATTGCGCCAGGGCGTGGTCTCATGAGTCACCCATTGCTGATCTACCCAAATGGCAACATCACTGGTTTTTAACCTAGTAGTTCCTGAAGCTGTGTGTCCTCAGCCTGGGGAGACGGTGTCATGGGAGTTCCTGTGTGATGTGGCAAAATGCCCACCTCTCCAGGACTTATTTATTGATGTTTCCCCCCCACCCCTCCTTGTCTTGTTTCATTTTGGTTTCAAATCCTAGAAAGAAAGGCCAAAGTATAGAGACAAAAGGACATGAAAAAATGTTGTTAAGAAATAAATTAATGAAAGAGGCCATGTACTTTTTTTTTTTTTTTTTTTTTTTTTTTAAGGAAGGCTGCAGGCAGGAATGAAGGCAAGTATCAGGAAGAGAGAAGAGGGGAACACAAAACATTTATTTTTATTTACTTGTTCATCCTGGTTGTTCCCCTAACCCGGGTCCCAGGGATGTACGTGGTCTGCACTTGGAGGACTTAACTGCTAAACCAGCAAGGTGCACCAGAGGCCAAATGCTTTAAGGAGCAGGCCAAGTTGCTGACCTCTGCCAGTTATTTCGTGAGCTGGTCTCAAGTCCGGTGCTGTGCCAGGAGCAGAAGACAAAGTTTTGTGAAGTCAAAGATTGAGTAGGCCAGGGAGAATGTTCAAGGCGCAGGGTCTGAGTGCTGGACACGAGCTCTGGATGTCCTGTCTCTTCCGGTCAGGGTGCCCACGTGGTGAACATGGTGGCTGGGCCTGGCAGAGGTATGTCACTAGGCAGCGGAAGACAGAATCAGAACAGACCCGGCACAGCCAAGGTCCTGCCGACACGGAGCAGGTGGAGGGAGGTGTGTCTGGACAGGCAATGAGACTTCTTCACTGTATAGACCGTCATATGATTTCTTTGTGACATCTGCCATCCTGGGTGGTTTCTTCCATAGCTTTTAGGTTTAGAAAGTTCTTTCCTGTTCATGTGTTTAGACAACAGACACCTATTCAAGCTATGTTTTCTTTGAGTTCAGAAAATGTAAAACTGATGCTCTGGTGCTGTTCTTCTGAAGACTTGGAAGGTGTGGCTTGGGAGCAAGGTGGCTGTGGGCCTCATTAGCTGGTGCAGGGGGAGAAGAGCAGAGGCAAGGCCACGGCAGAGGGAGCCTTTGAAAGTAAAGGATACACAAAAGGAAATGGAGTCAGGCCAGGCAAGAGGACCCGGAGGAGTACTCCCTAGAAATCACGAGGGTGGGTTGGCCAGGCAGGGATGGATGGAAGAGGAGACAGAAGGTCGGAGAGGCTCCCTGGGTTATACTGGCAGGTTAGCACAGTTTTGCTTTACCTGGACCTGCTGAACGCCGAGGCCAGAGAGGCTCTGATGAAGGCCCAGCTCCCGTGCTGTTGATTAGGGAGTACTCACAGAACAATGTAGGAAATATAGAGCCAGACTAGGGGGTGTGAAGAGGCGCCTGCCGACGAGGACCCTGAGATTTCGGTTTCCTGAGTGCCTGCCTGGCTGTGCAAGGGACAGATAAGAAAGGACAGTATGTCCGATTCCAAGAGGAAGTTAGGCTTTCAATCTCAGGACTTTTTTGTTTGTTGGTTTTGTTTTTTATTAAAGGAAAGGTGCATGTAGTCAGAAAGAGAGAAGGGGAAGAAGCATTTGACTTATTTTCTAGTTGCTCATCTCGGCTGTTCCCCAGGTCCTGGGCCATGAACCCTTGTCCTTGGGATGAATGTGGACTGCACTCAGCCGAGACAGCTAACCAAACTGCTACTCCACCAGGGCACACCAGCATTGTTTTTTTGAAAAAAGTAAAAGCCACACAGAAAGACAGTTTGTTCAAAGATGCATGAAAAACAAAATGCGTTGAGACGGGTTTCTAGAAACACTGGGAGAGAGTGTTCTGGTTGTCAGAGTCACAGGTGCTGCGCTCACCCAGCAGCGCTCTCTGGAGGTGGGGCGCGCACGCTTGGGAAGTCGCTGGCTAGCTGGGAGGGACCGACTCCTGTAAACAGATAAAGACTCCCTGTCATACAGCCAGTCCCTGAAGCGTGCCTGCCTCTCCCTCACCTAATTGGATATGGAGCCTCCAGAGTTAAATCCAAGTTTGAATCCCAGTTTTAATGCCGAATGGCTGCCTCTCTGACCTTGGTAAAGTCACTGCCTTTTTTTGTGGGGTCTCAGTTTTCCCAGCCATGAAACCAGTGCGTTGGACTAGGTGACCTGCAATGTCCCTATTTAACTTTAGCATCTGCAATTCAGGCAATCGAAAAATAAGGGAAAATATGAACACTCTTGGGAAACACAAATCTGGTGATGCTGTGTTGCAACCCTTCAAAGAATCTTGGGACATTTTTAGGTTCTTATGATTCCTCACATTTCCAATGAGCAAATGCAGGGTTCCGGTGCCTGGCTTGGTGCCTGCAGTGGGTGTGTGCCAGGATGTGTGGGCAGGGGGACCACCATTGTCTGCACCTCTGTGATGGTTGGTTACCTTCGTTATAAAAACTCTGCTCTATTTAAGGAGCTGGTGATAAAATTTCCTCAAATTCACCAAGACTGGAGTTGTGCAGACAGCCTGCCAAGGGGCTCTGTTTTCTTAGCAGCCTCATGAGTCCTGCAGGCTCCCCCGTGCATGCTCTCTCTGCGCTGGTCTTTCTTCCCTTCCAAACTTCCAAGAAGTGTATCCAGTCATGTGTTAACACTGCAGAAAGAAAAAAAAAAGTGTCACTGCTGGTAGAACTAGGGGGAAAAAAAAATCATGGCAAGATTTTCCTTTCCATATTTCCAAACAGTGGGGGGAAAATAATGGAATGTTTGCCTTGAATTGTGTGTTGCTTTGGCTGCCGTGAAGAGGGAGTTTCTTGAAGGCAAAAATCTGTCTTTTGTCTTATTATTGCCATCTTCAGTCACAGGAAAATCTGTTCTTGCTGGCCGTTTTGCATTCTGACTTTTTTTTCCCTTAAATCTGTTGTTTGCACCAACGGTGGAGTTTCGCAGGGAGTCTTTGAGCTGGGGAGGCGTCCGGGGGAATGCCAGGGTGGGGACAGGGCATCGTGTGACTGGGCCACACACCCAGGAGCACCTCGCTCCTCCTCTCCACCCTTTGATCTTCGAGAAAAATCACTTTTTAAACAAACAGAATCATGAGGGATTGTTATCTTTGGGAAAAATAACTACTCAGGCCTGAGGTATGGGGGAGCTGGATTATAGGCTACCACCCCTACAGCCCCTTTCCCTGGACCTTGAGTCTCTCCTTCTTTCCCTACGGAGCCCACGGTGATGGCGATGAGAGGGTGTCTGTCTGGGGAGGAGGCAGGGCAAGACCTCCCCTGCTCCTCCCAGCTCACAGGGACACACTCCTCAATCCCAACACTCAGGTTCTTCCCACTAAGAAGGTACCAGGAGTCTGACTTGACTTTCTAGTACATTTAAAATAAGCCATTGTAGTGTGTACCTTTTTGATCGGATCGCTTTCATTGGTGAGGTCATCTCAAATGCAGGAGCTGATACTAGTTACTCAGCTATATCTGTATGAATGAATGAGTGAGTGAATGAATGAATGAGTGGTAGGGCATTATATGGTCACAAATGTTGACCCATTTTGTGGGAAGGCTATGAAAGATTTATGGCCTCCCAGGCTGGGAGGGAGGAGAAGTGGGTGTGAAGCCATCAGGGTAAAGGTAGGCTTCAGGAGACGAAGGAAACTACAAGACAATAACCAACAGCTGAGAGAAAACGGGTGGCATTGACCCCTGGCACCAGGTCAGAATTGGATTTTCAGAAGCAGGTGAAAAATTCCACAAAACAAGTGCATCTTCTTTTTCTAAAAGTTTGATTTGGTCCAAGTAAATGATATCCAAAGCAGTAGTTCTTATTTCTCTATTTGATTTGCTATGCTTATTTAAAAAAAAAAGTACTTAAGATACAAGAGATAGCTCAGGACTAAGAGTATGGTCCCAGGTCCTCGGACTCCTGAAAGTTTAGAAGGACGCTCTTCTCTCAGATGCTGGGGTTTCATGCCCACATGGCCCACATGCCGGGCCCGGGGTTGGGGTGTCAGAACTAGCCCTGAGTTGGACTTCACACGCAATCTAGGTGGGAGCAGAAGGAGGTGTAGGAGGTGTGTGAGGGCTGGTGGAGCCAACACCTGACAGGTTGCAGTCTGAGGAAAGCGACTGGTGTTGGCAGTGTGCCGGGTTCTGGTCAGTGATGATTTCATTCATGTGTCCCCTGAAGGTGCAACTCCAGGGATGGGGAGCAGTGCTCCCCTAAGTAGTCTCAAAATGCCAGACCTCCCTGGTAAATTCGGCCCACTTTCCACGCTTCTTGGTGGTTAAAAATATACCTCCTTCTAATGCTCTAATTTGCTCCTAAGGGACTGGAGAATAATTCTCATGCCTCCAAATAAAACTTCAAGTGTTGACTAACTCATCCTTTGTTCATCTTTCAATGTAAAGTCTGAAATCAATGAGAGAATATTTCACATCCTTCTTTGGGCTCCTCCAGATCTCTGAAGGAAGAGGTTAGCTTACCTGATATTTTTCAGTTAGTCTGAAACTCTCTACTTCCTGGGTCATGAACCAAGGCTCAGCTCAAGCTCAGGGTAATTGGAAAGAGGAGCTGCATTGATGTGTAAGAGAGGAATACTGGATGCCGAACAACAGTGACAAAGGGTCATTTACAGCCATCTTTGTCTTCCGTGCTGTGATGCAGCCTGGCCACACCTGAAGAATAAGGCCTACTTGTGGCCATCCGAGTTGCTTCTGGTTTCCCGCTTCCTCTCGGCTGGCCCCTCATTTCTGGGGCCTGTTCTTGTAATTGGGCTCCGACTCTGTTCTCTGTCCTTCCGTCGCCACCCTGTGCCCTGTTTCTGGGAAACATGTCCCTGCCTGGCTTCCTGTTCAGGGACTCGGTGCCTTCCAGGGACTGGAGTCCTGTCTCTGAAATCCAACCTCCCTGTGGCTCTGCCACCTGCTACAGTCCTGCTTGGGGCTGCCGACACTCCACTCCTGCCTGCTGCCTGGCACCCCTGGCAGCTCTCTGCCCGGCCCTACTGCAGAAGCTTATTGCATCTTTAGGTTTTGATGTCCCTGCTTGGGCCTGATCTCAGCCTTAGAGGACTGAGACTAGGAAGGGGGACGGAGGGGCAGGAGCGTGGGTGGGGCATGAGCCAGGAGTGCGGCTGGCGCAGGGAGCCAGCACCTTCTAGACAAACTATAGTCTCCAGCTTGCCTTGCTATGTCTCTTATCATGCAACTTGATCTGGAACATTCTTGCCTGCTTCTTGACCCATCTCACAAACCCTCCTCAAGCAATCTCAGCTCAGCTTGGAGACTCCCATACAGCCCTGGCCTCCCAGTGTCTCGTGGAGGTCTGAGGTCCAAGGCTCAAAAAGTAATCCACAAATGGAAGGAAATACAGTATTTCAACATCACTCATGAACAACTGCAGCTCCTGAGCTACACAACACTGTCCCTTCCTTAACTTTTAGAGTCAGATTGGAGACCACGCTGACCTTTGTTACACAGAGCTTAACACCGCAAATGTGGAAAATCCACTTTGTCGAGAGACCACAGCATGCGCTGTAATCTGACGTGGAAATGTGGACCACCTCTAGTCAGTCGTTCATGCCCAGTGCCACTATGTGACCCATCAAAGACTCCCACCGCCACCCCAAGGGAATCCTGAGTTTGCTGAGACAGGCGGGACTCTCGGGCCTGGTGACTTGTAAGTCCTGTTCCCTTACTTGGGAGCCTGATGAGGACAGGGACACTGTGCTGCTCCTCTGGATCACTCTGGGCACAGAGAAGGAACTCACTGAAGAAGGGCTGCAGTGAGGGACAGAGCCCTATACCTGGTGCCTGAGCTCCTCTGAAGGCGAGGGCAGAGGATGCTGAGTGCGGGATGCACACAGACAGGGCTCCCCGCCAAGGAGGCTGTGCTGGGCGACGAGGGGAAATATTCAGGGTTATAGAGGAGGACAGAAGCAAGGACGCTGAGGCAGGTGCTTGGAGGGCAGTTGCCGATTAGAGTGAGGCGGAGAGAGTGCAGGCCTCGACAAGAAAAGCTCAAGGAGAGGCTGAAAAGACGATCGCACGAGAGGTCAAGACAGATAATGAGAAACGCGTCCTAGACATAAGGAACGCCCGCCTGGGGAGGATGGTGGCCATGTCCCTCCAAGACAGAGCAAAAGCAATTTATTGACAGACACAGTTTCTGAAAATTAAATGGCTCTTTGCCTTGGTAAGCTCACAAAAGAAGGGCAGAGGACAGGTCTCACAAAGATACAGATTTCCCCAGGGATGAGAAGAACTATCACAGAAGACATGGAGGGTGGGGTGGGGAGGGAGAAAAAAACCCTTATTTTCATAGCTCAGCGCTGACCTCTTGGGCTGGCAAACGTTCCAAAAGGGACATCAATCGAGGAAAGCAATCTCTTATCCCTGGCCCTCCTGGCCCCACACTGCCAGCACCTGGTGCCCACGCCCGTCCGCAGGGACCTGTCCGGTCACACTCTGTTCCTGGGGCTGAGGCGACCTGCCCCAAACGGGCTTCTGGCCAAGTGCAGGCTGAGGAAGCTGCTTGTTTGAAGTGCGCTGCTGTCTTCCAGCTGGTTCTGTAAGGTATTGTTTTCCGGTAAAGGAGGAATAAGGGAAACACTTGGACAATAACTGCTCTGAGGCATGTGCACAGGGAAATCCTTATCGCCTGTTGCGCCGAGAAGTCTCAGGGCAGTGGGCCAAGTGGCTCTGAGGCCAGAGAAGCTGGGCTGCAGATGTGAGGGGCCCCTGACCACAGGGGAATATGCACAGGATGCCCCCTGGGTATGCCCTGGAGTTGTATTGATGCCAACTGCATCCTGATCATGAGGATTGTGGTTGGACACTCTGTCCTCAAGAGCTTCTCACAGTGGTCGTAGAAACTAGAGCCCACCGATGACAGCGACCTCGGCGTGAACACTTAGTGTACGATCTCACTGAAAAGTCATCCAACAACAATAAGAAGGGTGTGCTTATCTCCATGCAGATGAATCAGGTCCATCCCAGCCCATTGTTCTCAAGTCTTCAGTTCTCCCCAGAAGTGCAGCTGAATCTGACACCATCGGGCAGCTAGTGAAGTCCCTTCTCCTGGGCACTTTTCTCTGCTGAGCGAGATGTCAGCGCTGAAGAGACATGAGAAGGAGACCAAGAAAAGCTCTCCTTTGCACCCTCCTTCTCAAGGACGTATGAGAAGAAAAACTCAGAAGAAACAACCATCAAATGAAGAGATAACTGGCTAAACTAGAAATAAATACACTTTCAGTAAGCGTTTTGGGATTGTAGCAACATCTTACAAATTGGAAGATTTTAGAAAAAAAGAAAATGGGATGGTGTTTATAGAACTATGTAGATTTAGTAGAATAAAACATTTAGTAATGTACTATTACCCCCTTCCTCCTTCCCTCCCTCCCTCCTTTCTTTCCTTCTTCTCTTCCTCTCTCCTTTCTCCCTTTTTCTTTTTTGTTATATGGAAAGTATGGACCAGAACAGAGAACAATGGGGCCATCAGACCTCCCCCACCCCACCCTAAGGTAAGACTCTGGTGTGATGGGGTGAGCACATGACAGAGAAAATACTTAGGATGCTGGTATGGTGCTTAAAAGAGTTTCTAGGGCAATGACAATAGAAATGACAACAAAACAGGTAGCTTTCTTGAGTCAGCTTGAAGAGACATTGGTCCCCGTGAAGGGTGGGCGTCCCAGCAGTATTCTCGGCATCTGCAAGCTCTCTTTTAGTTGGAATGAGAGGGTCTGGGGTCACCTGACTGTCTTCCGGTTTTTATTTTCTGATACTTACGGAAGGTCTTCTCGATCCTTCTATCCTCTAGCTCTTGGTGGGTTTTGCTGGAAGGAGGTGATTGACATGGTTTGATTTCCAGGGCTCCAGAAAGCTTGCTTTTCACTTCTGTCCCCAAATGCTTTCTACATTCAGAAGTCACTTTGGAGATAGCTTCTCTGAGCTGCTGGCCCTTGTTAAAAATGAAAGCCCTCAGAAGGGTGAACGTTTGTATGAGTAGCTGCTGAGTTTGGGTCCCAGGACTTGAGAGGTAACAGGAGTAACTTCGTGGGGGAGCAGGGTGGGTGGACAACCTGTGGTCAGGACAGGGGTGGGGAACTCCTGAATGAGGGGCTTTTCTTCCCCAGGGGGAAGCAGAGGTCTACTAAGCTCTTGTAAAAAGCGTCGTGTGACTTCCCGGTGAAGCCACCCTCCCTTGGTCCAAGAAGGGGCGGCTGCGCTCAGCGCTCCAGGCTGCCCTCGGACCCAGGTGTCAGAAGGTCCCGAAGGGGAATGGCATTGGAAGCTGAGCCCACATGTGGGAAAGACGGAGGGCTGTTTGTGAAACACGTCAAAGGCCACAGGCATGGCTTCCTCATGGAAACAAACCCGGACAAAGGGACATATGTTCAGACTTCTAAACAAGATTTTCCTGATTATGAAAGCAATCCCTGATCATTGTAAAAAAAAAATAGAAAACAAAACAAAATCCAGAAATATAAAAGAAAAAAGAAAATCCCCATTCAGACTTCCACTAAGCATAAATAACCAGCTAATCAGTTACTACTTTGGTGATTTTCTATTATATATATTTTCAAATGTATGTTTGTACTACTGCATACGACTCTACCTTGCTTTCTAATATTGTGTTGAGCACTTTTCGCTAAAATTCTTCATTAATATAAAATGACTCACCAATCCAATTTGAAATTATTTATCCATATGGTGTGGAGATACCAGAATTTATTTGACCGTTTCTCTATTGTTTAGCATTTAGATTGTTTTGATTTCAAGTGCATAAATATTTGTCAGCATGTCTAATCTTTTCTTTTAGATTAGAGTCATGAGTGAAATAACAAAGAATACAAATTTGTGAATATATGGTAAAAAAAGAAAGAACAGATTAAAAGAGATGAGATGGGGAAGCGGTAGGAGAGGTGACTAGGGAAGGAAGGAAGAGAAGGATGATGAGAATTAGAATTGTCTTTCATTCAAAGAAGCAGGCCCATTGCTAACATTTGTATAGTCCGAGGCAAGAGTACAAATGAAGGCGCTGATAGCATAGATCTAGAACTTAGAAGTTAGAAATCATCTGAGAAACTATTAAATGAATATGTTCTGTCCTCATCTTTGTAACAGCATGAAATCAAGGTTCAAATGGAGAATTCTGGACATTCTGAGCTAGAATGTGGCAACATGGGCATAGCTGGCCCTGGTTCATGGCTCCCTCCTTTTCCATGTAGCCATCACATGACTAGGGGTCCGTATGCTGCCTGGACATGCCAACCCCAAGAGTTAAGTTCCATGCACCCCTTTGCCCACGGCATTCTCCTTGCCGCCCTTGGGTCTGTGGTGTGCACACCAGCAGCACGGTCCACCCAGGGGCAGGCTCGGGGGCGCAGCATCTGGGTCCTCAATGTCCTCACACAAGGAGGGCTGGGGCTTCTGAAGGTTCATCCTTTTGACTTTTCAGGTTCGCCTGTGGAGAAGGGCCATGTGGAGAAAGGTGGGGGAGACTCTCTAACTTATGGTGCCTGGGAAGGCCCAAGCTGAGGGCATATAAATCCAAAGATCAGAAGTAATATTTGGAATCTTTCCTTCCTAACACTTTTGCATATACACACACACGGCCCACAAATAAATCTACACATGTTGTTTTATTTAAAACACAGAGTTGCTTTGAACATATTGCCAGGTTAATACATACATATGAATGAATATTCCTATTAAGATTTTGTTAACTATCTTTTGTTTTAAAGGAAAGGTGTAGGCAGGAATGAAGGTGTGGAGGCAGGCAGGCAGGAAGAGAGAGGAGGAAGAAGTATTTATGTTTTTTATTTAGTTGTTCATCTCGATTGTTCCCTGGCCCCAGAGTGTGAACCTTGGGATGTCCGTGGACTGTGCTTGGCTAGAGGTGAAAGATCTAACTGTTGCTCCACCAGGGTACACCTAAAGCAGCTTCCAGTGAGGATTCAAGTCTCCTCAGCAGTGTCTTGTTTTAAACTGGTCCTCACAGTGCATCGAATGTTGACTAGTAGCTCACAAGAGGTGCAGAAATGGCATTTTACTGCTAAGTCACAGTGAGGGTGAACAGTGAGTTTGTTTTTTATCCTGTGTGTAGGCATCTCTCCCGTCCCTGGCTGTTTATTGAAAGGTTGTGAAAAGGCCTGTGAAGGCCTGAGGATAGAGGAAGATGGTGGGTGAGGAGTTGAGGTCGGCCCTCCCCATTGCTGGCCAGCACTCTGGCACAGGGACAGGAAGGCGTTCCCAGACGCCCAGTCGAGTGACCCAGTGTCTGTGCAGAGCAAGGAGCTGTGGCAGAAGCATCTACAGCAGGGTACAGGCCCTGCCCCGGATGAAAGGCAGTGCTCGCTCATTTCCTGAGCCCTGGCTGTCTTAGGGCTTCCTATAGGATGAGTCAGGCCTCCTCCTGCAGGAAAATATCATTTGGCTTGTGACCTTGAAGCTTATTCGACGCATGGAAGGTGACGAAGGTCTGAAACACACTCCCTGGGGCAGGAATCCCTTAAGTGCTTCCCCACTCCTGGTCTCAGGGAGTTAATACACACCATCTGCCACTGACCAATACAGGTCAGCCTGGGAGGAAACTGCGTCCAGGGCTGCGGCCTCAAAGAGTCATGTTTGTTTGTACAAGACCTCAGCGGGTCAGACAGCTGGACTCACCTGCGCTGCCTCAGCAGCCCTTTCCTGCCCCCGAGCATCCTGCCATGGGGACAATCTCCTACCTGCTCCCACTGTCTCCCTGGGCTGCCCAGGGGTTGATCCACACATACTTGGGTGACATGTGTCTGTAGGCTGGCATTATGGCAGGTCTTTAAGATGTTATTAGAGAAATTACTGAGACCTGGGGCAGGCAGAGCTCTGTCTTTTTGGTCCTTGATTGGCCTGTTGGCGGTGGAGCCAGAGGGGAGCCTCTTCCCCACCTCAGGCCTGAGAGCTCTCTCTGTGCACGCTTGGACACCCCCCTGTGCACTTGCTCTCCTGTAGGAGAAACTCCGAGGATTCCTTCTTCCCCTTCCTTTCGTCATGGGCTGCCTGGAGGAGCCACCCTCCACACTGGGTTTACAGGACGGGTCCCTTGATGTGTGTCTGGGTGTGGGGGATGGTGAGGAGTGAACTTGAAAGTGAGGATTTGTTCAGCCAACACCATAGGACCTGCAGCTCACACATTCAGGGAGCGTTTCGTCCTGGGTCTCTATCAGAGTGCTTTTTTATGGGGAAAGAAGGGGAGTTTAGACTCACGGAAAAGTTAGAACTGCTAAACAAAGTGAAACAGGGCTCATCTGCAGTCTTCTGGCACCTCACCTGTGCTCACATGCAGGCTATGCCTTGTCAGAGCTGGGCCTGGTGTGGGTTTAGCCACTGGGGCCTCCTAGCAAAGTTGTGTCTGCCACTGAAGCTGATGTCCCTCTTCACCATGTCCTTCTGTTCCGTAGACCCGCAGTGAGAGGCAGGTGTTTGCATTGCAACCATGGGGCCGGGTCTTCCTGCCATGGGCATGTTGTCACTGAGTGTCTACAGACGACATGGGAAGGAAAGGCTGTGGTGCTCACCGTGACGCCCCTTTCTGGGAGGTCCAGCAGATGCCTGGGGAGGCTGCCCCTGTCTCCTGAGGCCAGTGGTCCCCAAGAGTGCCCTGGGCCAGGAACACCTGCCTCACCTTCTGTCCCCTTCCCAATGGGTGCCACTGGGGTGACCAGCCATCTCCAGGGAGTTCCACTGCTGAAGTTTGAGAACTGCTCGGCTTTGCCTCTCCAGGTCAACATCCCGATTCAGTGCCTCTGTCTCAAACATTCTGTAATCAGTTCCTAGCTGCCACCAGTTTCAAGCTGACTTAGGTGCATAAAATGATCTGAAAAAATTGAGACCACATGACACAGAAGAAAGTGCTGGGTACCCCCGACAGGGACCCGAATTAAAACCTCAGTCCCTTCCATTCATTTCCGTTTCCTCACCAATAAGTAGGGGATGAAGAGCTGTGCCAAGTGACCTGTGGGTAAAAGGTAACTGAAAATGTCAGCAAACTCACTGGACAGAATGTGAAGTCCTTGAGTGGGACCACTGGTCAGTGGTATTCAAATCTGATTTGGGCAAAACTACAGTCTCTCTCCAACTGAGAATTATGCTCTTGATATAAACCCAAAATTCTTTTGGATTTAGGTATCATTTTGACACTGGAAGCTTGAAGTGCTCACTAGGGTGTTTGTTTCTGAAAGCATGTCCCTCCAGTTTTGCAGAGGCAGAGCCGACATGTGCCAGGGCATGCATTAGAGGGTATGACATGAAGCTTTGCTTCGCACACATTGTAAAGCGATGACCATGCTAGGTGGGGTTCTCGTCTATCGTCTTGTGTAGTCTCCATAAAATGAAAACTCTCTCCTGTGATGAGAACACTCAGGCTCTCCTCTCTGACACTGTCGGTTATGATGGACAGCAGCACCAGTCGGTCAGCACCTGTCACCTCCCCAGTGTAACCTGGGGGTTGTGCCTCCTGCCCACCATCCTTCCACCCCCACCCCCAGCCTCTGCACCCACAAGTCTGGTCTCTTTTTCTATGGGTTTGGTTTGTGGACTTGTTGATTTTAACCTTCTGGGTTCCAGCAAGGCTCTTGGGATAGCCCGTCTCAAACAGGCATCACCACCTATATTTGCTGGACAGGAGAAGGTTTGAAAATCTTCATCAAACTGTTCTGGATGGACCCTTAGCTTCTCCTTTGAAGAATAAAAAGATGTAGCTTCTACAATTCGATACTGCTTTTCAAACAGAACATTCTGCAATGAGAGCTGAGGAGATGGTGCCCTGTTCCCTGGGGTGGGGAACCCCCATTCCATCTGCATCCCCTCCCGTGCCCCTGGTCATTCTTGTTATGGCAGCGGTTCGCGATTTCCCTGCACCTGGGGGTATCTGTGGGGTAGAATGTGTTATGGTTTCAGCTCCTGTGCACTAAACGACAGGAGGAAGGGGACAGGCTGCCCTGGGCAGGATAACCTCTGTCCCAGGTGCACTGCCCAGTAGCATGTGCTCCAGACACCAGACTGTTCCTCCTGGAGAGGCCTTTTCTGCTCCCTCCCAGCCACCATGGAAAGATAACAGGCACCGCCTGCTCCGTGCAGGGTTAGACTTTGGGTTGCGGGGCAGTTGGAGTGAGAGGCGGGTCCAAGGAGGGTCCTGGAGCAGGATGCAGCCTCAAGTCCAGATGAGAAAAACATGAGGAAAGGCCCAGAGAGGAAAAGTAGTGAGCTTTAGACCTAGACCCTTGTCAGCTTCCTGAGAGGACACTCCGGCGTTAGGACCCAATCCCGGCAGCCACCAGAGTTGCAGCAGAAATGTGTTGTTCGACCTCCCTTTGCTCAAGGCACAGTTCCCTAGTGGTGGGCGACTTCAAGGCAGGTGGCCTCCATCTGCAAAAAGGGCTCTGGAGTAGCTGCAAGCTTGGTCCCGCAGTGCCCCGCGCCTCTGTGCCTGGACCAGGTCTCTGGGAAAGGTGGAGAAGACGCCATCCTGCTGGCCCAGGAAGGACGGCTCACACTCCAGCAAGGCCTGTCCTGCGGTCTGTGTGGCTGGTTCACCTTCTAGTCCTCTCTGCGCCCCAACCTCTGTGCTTCCAGACAGCAGGCTCCTTCACAGCTGCAGGTCGACACGCCCAGGGCAGCAGGGCGCTCTTGGTTACCCCGCGGGATGCGTGAAAGACTTTCCATTCCAGGGGAAGATCAGCCAGGGCCTGTCTGAACCATTCTTTCTGCACATGCGTCTGTCCCAGCTACGTTCACCAAGTCACACAGCCATTAGCCAGGTTTGGATGCTTATCCACATTCCATGGTGGTGACCAAAGAGAGGCGGAGTGTCCTCCCAGAGTCACAGGGCTGTCAGCCGCAGGGGTCAAGTCTCATCTCTGGTCCCCACTCCTGCTTGCCTATGTGGCTGCATGGCCATCTGGAGCAGGGACGACTCCCTCAGGGACTAGGGGGTGTCTTTTGAGTTCCCGGCACCACATTGGTGTGTACAGAGCTTGGACCAGGGGAGCTAACAGCCCAGCTTACGGAACTGAGGCTTCATCAGCGCAGGTTTACCAGCATGCCTCTAGTCCTACAGCTTCCTCTACGACAATGCTTCCTAACTGCTCTTGGTCAGAGCGAATTCTGTGGGTCTCTGCCTTCATTTGGGAATTAGCATCTCTCTCCAGCCTGCTAGCAGATTTGATACCATCTTCCAGTCTCTCAGCACTGCCTCAGCACCATGCCCAGGCGAGACTCTTAGAGGGCAGAGATCCAACTTAATCATTCCTCTGACTTCTACGTCCTTGTCCCTCTGCCTTGCACTGCGCAGATGTCTCCCTATGAATGGGGGTTCCGGGGCATGGACTGGTCAGCTTGTAAAACATCCAAACCACCCCAGAAGTCCTCCATGTCAGAGCCAGGGGCCCCTCTGGAGGAAGTGTTTCCTACCACCGTGTGTGAGCATTCTCATGAAACAATACCCATATGTAAGCTCTATTCCACGCCACATTGTTACCATGGCTGCTGGTGGTGAGCAGGCACGTTGACTTCATTGTCCATTGGGGTCAGGACCCCCCAGTTAGAGAGGCACGACCTCCAGGCCCCTGAGGCAATGGCGGGGTGGGGAGTGGGAGGCTGGAGCATCACTCAGCCCAGGCGGTTGTTGGGACTCTGGCGGCGGGAGCACGTGGGAGGAGCAGCACAAGGCTCCTACATTGGCCAATGTCCCCGTTCTGTGGATAAACAGAAGACATCAGCCTTCAGTGCCTGCAATCTGCTACCTTTCAAGAGCTTTCCAGCTCAGCCTGAGAGGGGAAGGAAGGTTTGATGAGAGAAGAAGCCTGCCTCCGGGCCCAACATGCCTCCAGCCCTTGCTGGCTGCGTGGGGCTAAGCCTTTCTTTCACCACCAGGATGCCTGTTAAGAGCAAGCCATCTTGCAGAAGGGCCGGGATGGAGGACAAGTGATCTGGTGGCTCTCAGCCCCAGGCTGCTTCCTCCTGAGTGGTGCCTCCGCCACCATGTTGCACAGAATGCACCATCTGGGGGCCTTCGTGCGGGAGGTGTCTGGGACTCTGGGAGCTGACTGAGCTGCTGCTCAGACAGAATGTGTCCCTGTGAGCATGTACAGCATGTCCAGGGGAGGCAGCCAGCCTGCTGCCCTTGGAGGACGGTGCTGCCAGTCTCCATGGGGACTGCAGGGGAAGAGGGGGGTGGGAGCAGTGATCCTCTTGAGGATGATGATGGCGGCAGGATGCCACCTTCCTAGTTGTTCTGGGGCCAAAGGGGGTCAAACGACTAGGAGAGGTAGATGGTGAGCTGACCAGCTCTGGTTCCACAGCCAACATGGGCAAAGGGCCTGGTGGGTCAGGGTTAGGAAACCTCTCTCTGTCTGTCTGTCCCTGATTACTGCAAGCACAAGAGTTTGGTGAGGATGTGATGGAAGAGTGAGACTAGCAAGGTGTGGCCAGCTTTTTAGAAGCTGTCAACCCAGTCAGAAAAGGGTATAAAGCAAAACATCATTCCTTGGCATATAGGCTGAAGGTCAGCCATGCGAATGAGGCAGAGAGTGAATGCTGAGATGTTCAGGGAAGGCAAGGTTTAGTGTGGAGCCATGGGGTGGTCCTCAGGGGGCCTTGGTGGGCAGGTGGGCTCACACACGGGCCAGGCAGATGGAAAGGCCTGGAAGTAGGGGAAGCAAGGGCCCTGGGTGCTGGGTTTTGTGCAGAGGGGAGGAAGGAGTCATGTTTAAAGGGAAGTGTCCTAGGAGGCCTTGATGCCCAGCTGATAAATGTCCTGAGGGATAAAATTCAGAGCCTTAAGCTCTCTGTGGCACATACACACATGGACATCCACACAAACCACAAGGGGACACTCAGGGCAGGATGTGAGCACTGGCCGAGCAGCTGTGTGGTGTCCACAAAGTGAGCTGGACTCCCAGAGTGAGACCATGAAGAGGCCCTGTCACCAGGAGGGTTGGCCCGTGCGTGGAGGCAGGGCGCAGAGCAGGCGTGGTCTGGGAGGGGACAGCCCTCTAAGCCTGGAGAAGAAGCTGTTGTAGCTTCCTTGGGCCTCAGTGTCCTTGTCAGGAGAAGAGTCAACTATGGGTCAAATACCTATGGCATGGCTCTGGCACATTCCTAGGCCCTGGTTATGGTCTGAATGTCTGTGTTCTCCAATTTCATGTGCTGAAACCTGACGGGTCAACGTGATGGTGTCAGTCCTGGGGCTCCGAGAAGTGGTTGGTCATGAGATGGAGCCCTTGAGAAAGGGTGAGTGTTCAGAGCTCTTCGCCCTTCTCCCTGTGAGGGTGTGGAGAGAAGCTGGCCATGTACGCCTGCAAGAGGGCCTTCCCTAGAATCCAACATGTGGGCACCCCAACCCTGGACATCCAGCCTCCAGAGCTGTGAGCAATGCATTTTTGTTGTTTATAAGTCGCCAGGTTGGTGGTATTTTATTATAGCAGCCCTGGGGACTAAGAAAACCTTCCATAAAGATCGTTGTTATTGGTGCTATTATTATTCTCTGGAAGGACCCTCTACATCCTAATCCAGAATGACAGGCTGCTGCAAAATTGACCCGATTTCTGGGGTCAGCCATGTGTTGTCACTTAAGGCCAGCGTATGGTGGTTCCCGGGACCCTCCTTTGTGGCAGTGGAGGTTGTCACAGCTGATGGGAGCTCTGATACTATTCTGCTGGGTCCCACTAAAGCCAATGGAATGTCACCCAAATGCAGGCAACTGGCACCAGCGCAGGAGAGGGGGCAGGTGTGGAGTGGTAAGGAATTTGTCCACCTTATTCTGCTGAATTAAAAAAATTTCCTGTCTTCTCTGTATTACCCATAGATTGGGTTGTGCAATATTGGAAGCTTCATGAGTAAAGCAAATCCATGACGGGGGGATTTTGTTTTCAAGGGGAATGAGTGCTGAGCAGGGAAACTCATGTGCTCCTATGAGAGATAAAAGCAAGCATGTCCCTGCTGACTCCTTTACCTGCAGGAAGGGTCAATACCTGCTCTATCTTCACTTCTAAGGGATCCGCTGAGTGGTCACTGATGAGGGCTGACCACTCAGCTCCCTGGAACAAAGACATTCCATGGCCCAGGGTCTGGGATGGAAGCGAGGAGACTCCATAATGAGAACTCTCTTCCTGCTCCAGCCCCAAGTTTCCATCAAAGAGTTTTTGACAGAGGGGTCTTCTCAGGATGAAAAATGTCTGAGGGGATGGAAATTAGGGAATTGCTATCTGCAGCCTTGTTTCATTGGGGAATTGGTTCTTTCTTGTGATTTATTTTCCCAAGTTGAAATATTTCACTCATTCATCCCACAATTCATTCATGGCATTTCATCAAATTGCCACTAGGAGAAACTGGGCCAACTTTGGTTTTTCCTTTAGTGCTAAAAAAATTTTAAAAATTCCCTCATTTGGTCACACGAGGTTACTCTCCTTCTAAAGAGTGGCTCTCCTCTGAAATGGATTTTAAGAACAGTAAACTGGAAGGTGGGGGTTGGGGGGGTCTCAGTAATTATTACAGAGTAACCTATATTTAGTTGGCAGAATGAGTAATATCAAAACAATGTGTCGGCTCATGGGCAAAGCTCCTTTGAGGACCCTGAATGAGGTCAGGAGCATCAAGCATTTGGACAAGTGGGCAGTGCTCAGAAAGGGATTTTGGGGAGCAAAATGGGAAGAGCCCAAGCTTAGAGGTCAGACACTTGGGTTCAGATCCTGACTCATTGTGACCTTAAGCAAGTGACTTATCCCTGTTAATTAGGGGTTATGCACATGGTGGAGAGTTTGGCATATAGTAGACTCAGCTAATGGCAACCATTATTATTATGCCAAGGCAAGGCATCACTAAAATCATTATCATGATGATTTTTTCAATTAATATATTTAGTCTTAGAATGAATCATGTGGGTTTTATGTAGCCTTCTTAATGATTTTTCATTTGAGCTCATATCCAAATGAGATTGTGTTCTGAGACCACTTGTACTAGTGGGAGATGAGGCCAAATTGTGCAAAGCTTTTAGATGTAGTTCTTCAAGGGTGAATCTTGACAGAGGAGAGTACCTGAAGTGGCTAAAATTTAATTTTTCTTTAATTGAAAATCCTCAGGTGTTCCCTTTAATTCATAAAACTTGGTGTCATTTCCACTACACCAGGTGCTGAGAATGCAAAGAATAAATCTCAAGAGGTAGCTGGCAGATGCGCAGTCACAGAATAATGTGGGGTTGGCCATGATAAAGAGATATGTGTGTTATGGGCAGAAGAGAGCCAAGGGCTTGTTAGCAACGCAAACCTCGGATCTCTCCCAGATTTCTAAACCAGAAGCTGCCTTTTTCTGAGGGCCCAAGTTTGAGAAGAACTGATGTGAAGCAGGAAGAAGTGGGGCAAAGTAAAAGTACAGTAAGACAGTGAATGTCATCGATATTCTTGGAAACTATGATGTTAATCAAAGTGACATAAAACAAAATCATTGGCATTTTTGGATGGCATTTTCTTCAGCACCAGCCAGGATTATTTGTTTTTATCAACCGACAATTTCGTTGGGACTCGGTGGCGTGATCCTTCTGTGTGACATTGTGTCAGCTGGTCCTCAGTGATGATCGGCTGGTGCTCAGGCTGGTGTTCAGAGCTCCACATGGCTCTACTAGATGGCTGGGTTGCCTGAATCCTGTTCCCTCCCCTGCAGCCTCACTGCACCTCCCTGTGACTTCTCCAACGAGGTAGTCAGCCAAAGACTAAGGCCAGCACCCCCTTGTCTTAAAGGTTAGGCCCAGAACTGGCCAACTTTCACTTCTTCCTCTATTATCCAAAGTCATGGTCACCAACCCAGAGGAGCTGGAATAAGGGAAGAATGTCAATGGGAAGAATGGCAGAGAATTTCAGCCAACTTTAATATTGCCTACTGTAGTCTCGATACTAATACTCTGCATACTTTAATGCTTACTCATTTATTCCCCCAATAACCCTGGGGGAGTTATTATGTTTACAAATGATCTATTTACAGATTATTCATTGTTTATAGTTATTATTCATTTACACATCAAGAAATGGTGTCACAATGGGTCTAAATAACTTGCCAAGGGTCACTGCTCAGCAAGGGATGGTGTTAGGACTGGGCCTCAGTTTGTCCAGCTCCAGCACCGAACTTAATCACTGCCTCTCCGAGGAAGGCACATTTGCCAAGGAAGTAGAGAGAGTCTGTTTCTATAGTTTTCAATCACAGGACGGTCTCATTCTTTTCCTCTGAAGGGCCATTTCATGGGCCTCATGTTGGCTCAGCTCTTCTCCACGACACATGTGTTGAGTGGCCCACTCACACTTTTAATACCCTAGTGTGGGCCCCGCATTTTAAAAGAGCTTTTGATCTCTTCTTTCTGTGTCCAGTAACCCTAGCCTTGGTGTGTAGGATCCAGAAGCAGATTAAATGCATTTCAGATAATGAGAAGACAAAACACTGCCCTCACTGCTCCCACTACTCCCTGGGATTGTTGAAGGATTATTTACTGTGTTTGCCTTGACTTGAGCTATTTCATTTTTCCAAACAGATGCAGCTGATTGATGAATGGCATTCCCCACGAAAAGTCAGAAATGTCAGCAAGACTCTGAGAAGCCAGCGTCATTCTGGACAAGAACAATAGATAGGGTGGAGAAACAGGGACCTGAGCCAAGTATTCTTGAGGCGAAGTGGTCACGTGCCACTTTTCTGCTAAGAGAGAGATATATAAGGGCAAGGGAGGCAGGAGCCGGGGGCAGGGATGGCTGGGCATGTACTAAGAATAGGACATACACATGGTGTCCAAGTCACCTCGAAAGAGGCTTAGTTGGTAGAGGTGAATTAAAGTACTGGGCGCTAAGGACCTTTCTTCAAATACTCCTGGTGTGCAAAAATAGACGAAGGAAATACCTGTGTGGTGAGGAGAGAAGAGCAGGGTTAGACTGACCTCCCGGCACACACTTCGTGGTTTGCAAGGTCAGAGTTAGGAGCAGACCAGCGGCATAGTTTGGGAGGTGCAGTACAAAATGTCATTGTGGGACCCCTTGTTTATAAATTAAAACTTCAAGCTGGTGACAGTGGAGCATTCAACAAAGCGTATATGGGGAGAGGCGGGAACCTTCCTAGGTGGGGGTCCTGTGCCTCAGAGGGGTCTGCGCCCTTGAAGCAGGCGGCAGGGAACCCATGCAGGAAAGTTTAGGAGTCTTGTCCACTCTGTGCCACCATGAACTCCCCCAAGCTTCTTCCTTCCTCAGATACCCAGAGCTCCCCAACTTCTCACGCCCTGTCTCCCCATCCCCAGAAAACCTGCCTGCAGGAAAGGGCAAGGAGGCTCCGGTCCAGGGATGTTAAGTGAAGCCGACATTTATAGCGCTTCCCTCCTTTGTTTTTCTACAGAGTTTAAGCCTCAGGCAAAGCAACGCTGGACTTTCAGGTATTATCTCTCTTAAGGGATTTTTTTTTAAGCTGGGAGGTTTGCCCAGTGCCCTACCTCACACTGTCAGAGGTGTCCATCCGGGTGTCTGGACAGCTGTGGAGCCTGGGGCTCTCTGCTGCCTGCGGCGTTTCCCCCAGGGTGTGGGGTGCAGCCTCTTTTCGTGAATGGAGTGGGTCCTCCCCGGCACAGGCTGACGCCAGGAGTCATTCCCCACACGGTGCAGGTGCAGGTGCACGCCCTGTGGGCTGCACGTGTGTGATCTCTCGCTCACTCTGCAGGTCCTGTGGCTCCTCAGCAATCTGGGGAGAGCTCACCCCTTGGCAGGTCTCAGCTGCACCCCTTGAGAGATACCAGAGACGGCTGCACAGAAGTGTTAGCACATCTCTGCTCTAACTCTCAACAAGTGCCTGGGGTGGGGGTCCTGCTGGGGTACAGGGTCTGAGAGGGTGGGGTCCTGCTGGGGGACAGGGCCTGGGGGCAGAGAGGGGGGAGTCCTGCTGGGGGTCAGTCTGAACAGCCAGGCTCTATTGGGCACGCTATGGGTTGCCTGCCTTCCCCAGGCTCAGTGTCGAGGAAACATCTTCCAAATCACAAACTCTGAGGAGATTGTTTCTCTCTCATGGGGACTTGGCTTTAGGAAGTGGTCGTGACTACAAGCCTGGCAGGAGCCCAGGACAGAAGCACAGGACAGAAGCACCTGGTGAAGGCCCAGCAACTTGGCCTCCTGGGCAGGTGTCATGGGCACATCTGGTGGCCTTTGGGTCTCTCTGTCTTCAGAAGAGCCTTGCCCAGCTGTTCAGGACATTTCATTTTGGGTCCTACTTGGTGGTAGTTCTGGTTTTGAAATCTCGGGGGTTGGGGCTGAGAGTTTGAAGCCAAAACATATTGAGCAAATGAAAACCTCTGAGCACCAGGAGTCTTCACTCTGGTTTCACACACATCAGTCGTCTGTCAGCAGCTCTGATGGAGGAACGGAGGGCCGGGCACTGCAGGGAGGTGGGCTGAGGCGTGTATAAAGTTTCATTCATCCCTCCATTGATCTCGCCATTTAATTCAATTTAGTGAATTGAGTCAAATTAGAAACACCTGCTGAGCCTTACTCGCCACAAACCCTACCCCCAAGAGAAGATGGAAAGAGAAAGAGAGTGGAGTGTGAACAGTCATCCTCTGGAGCTGGGGTCTAGTGGGGCAGGTGGTGAAGCAAATACATACATAGTCTGGTCCAGGCGAGCCCTGAACAGGAGAAGCTGCCCAGGGGGTCCCAGAGACTTGTAGAAGGGAGATGCCTCACTGAGTGGAGAGAATTGCAAAGAGCAGTCCCTTTTCAGGAACCCGTTATTAGGTGTTTATGTGTGCAGTAGGTGTATGTGGCACTTGTTTAGTAAGGTGGGCTTGGTACAGGCAATGGAGGGTTGGTGAGAATTCACAGGCCGTGCTGATGTAAGACCAGGGAGGGGAGGTGGCGATGACCACTGCAGCTTTGATTTTATGCATCACCATCTTTCCTTTGCCCATTTCTCCATTCATGATGACACACTTGGTAGTGAGGGACAAGCCAGGACTTAATGATGCTGAAGGAACAGTGAGTAGGAGCTAGAAGTCTTGTCAACAAAGGGGCAGTGAGGTGGGTGGGTGGGACCCGCAGAATGATCTGATGACCCACCAGATGTCACGACTGATGAGGTAGAAGCCCAGGGTGGAACCCAGGGACCAGACCCTGGACAAGCAAGGGAGGTGCCTGCGTAGATACCCTGATGTGGTCAGTGAGTCTCTATCTCTCATGGCACCTGGGCCTGGAACTTATTACGTTTAAAACACTCACTGTGTGGGTAGCATCATGGTGGGGAGAAATGTAGGGAATGGTCTTTGTCCCGGCAGCTTATCCTCCATTTGAGCAAGCTGGATAAATAGAAAGGAAGCAAGTAGAACTAACACGAGCCATTGTGAGAGCAGTATCAGCTGTAAAGGAGTGGTCTGACCCTCCCAGAAGACGTGGTAGCACCAGTAATTTGTATTTTAGTCATTCAAGTGGGTGTGTAGTGGTTTTACTTTGCATTTCTCTACTAGTTTGATGTTGGGCATCTTTTCTTTGTAATCCTTATGTTCTCTTTGGTGATGTGTCCAAATCTTGAGCTCATGTTTGAACTTTAGCTCACTTTGTTTTGTATTGTTGAGTTTTGAGAATTATTTACATATTATGGATGCTAGTCTTTTGTTGGAATTGTGCTGTAAGTGAGTCTAGAAATCACGGGCTCACATTTCTGAACCCCTCCCTCTTTGGATCCCCAATCATTCTCAGCATCCTAGGCTCCCATTTTTGATCATATGAAGAAATCACCCACTTCTGCAATGGCCGTGTGCCTACAACCAAGTGCGAGAGGACAGAAAGAAAGGAAAAAGGCAATGGGTTTGGGTTCTGGTAGATAGTGGTTGGGTCCACTGCCTCCCACAGAGCACAGTTCACTGTGTCACTAGGATCTGGGTTCACATCCCAGGGATGGGGCGTTAACAACCAAGATGAACAACTAAATAAAATAATTAAAATCCTTCTCCTCTCTCTTCCCGCCTGTCAGTGTATTTACTTTCATTCCTACCTGCACCTTTCCTTAAAAAAAATAAAGCAATGGGTTGGCCCCACCATCATGGAGTCCCTGCCCACTCAGTGGTGAGTAGCGTTCTTTATTAGTTGGACTCAGCGCATCAGTGGAATAGACGCTGTGTGCTATCCACACTTAATGGAACCAGCTAGCTCACTGCTGCATTAGGACCTCTGGCTGCTTGTAAGAGTGAGCACCTTTTCATACTGCTTCTTGCTACAGCTGTATTTCTGTGAGTGATAGTCATAGCTCATACTCATTTTAATGCTGTGGTATGTGGTACTTGTTTTTTCTTATTAATTATAGGATTTTATTGTGGATACTAAGACTGATTATTTTCTATATGACAAATACTTTTTTAACTTTGGGATTTTTTTTGTCTTAAATTATTCATTATATTTGTTTATTATAATTGTGTATTATAATTATGTAAGTTTGATAAATTAATCAATCTCATCAATATTTTCCAGGGTGTCTACTTTAGGTAACTTTTTAAAGGATGACCTTTTTTAGCAGCAAGGTCACCATCAGAGTCACCTATTATTTGCAATACTCATTATTTTGTTTTATTACGTTTAGTTTTTTTTAAAGAGAGGAAGGAAGAGAGAAGAGGAAGAAGTATTTAAAGGAAAGAAGGAAGAAAAGGGAGAAGGGAGCACTTTTATTTATTCATTTTGGTTGTTCTCCTCAATCTTGGGTTCTCATGGTCCACACCCCCAGTCATTGGCTTAATGCCTCAGTCACAGGATACAACAATATTTAGATATTTGTCCATGAGAATTAATTTATATGAATGATGTGTGTTAGATATTTAGTTTAGTATTTTTCCACAAATATGTTGCCAGTTTTTCGACACCATTTTTAAAATATGCTTTACTCTTCTGATTTTATCAAATGCTAAGTTCCTATATATGTATGTGTATATATGTGTGTGTGTGTGTGTGTGTGTGTGTGTGCGCACATATATACAGCTTTGTTTCAGAAATATATTAAATTATATCGACCCATTTGTCAGAAATATTAAATTACTTTAATAAATATGGCTTTATAATATACTTTAATAATTAATAGGTCAATGACTTCTTTGATAATTGTCCTTTCTCAAAATTGTCCTTAAAGTCTTTTGCATTTATATTCTTTCACATGAATTTTAGGACCAGTAAATCTTTGGAATTTTGATGAGAAGTGCTTTAAATTTATAGACCACTTTGGGGAGCATTGTCATTCATACAATTCGAGTCCTCTCATCTATGAACATGGTATCTAATCTAGACCTATTCAAGTCTCTTTTATGCCCTTCAGAAAAGATACATAGTTTTTTCCATGCAGGTTTTGCATACATCTTATGAAGTATATTCTCAGATATCTTATAGTTTTGTTGATATTTTGAGTCTCAATTTAATTTATGTTTCATTGTTATAGATTATATAGGTATGTTATTTTTTGTGATTATCTTGCTTCCAGGGTTTTGCTAATTGCAATGATTAATTCCAGCAGTTTTCAATTAAATCTTCTAGATTTTTTTTTTGGTACGTGATCATATTTTCTGTAAATAATTACTGGATTTACTTCTCTCATTCATGTTCTTGCTTTCATTTTCACTCTCCTATGTTTTAGTTGGTTTCATGAGAAATGACAGTATAATAGTGAATGTCATGAAGAGAAAAAAGATTTGTTTTCTGTTTCAATTGTATTGGATATTCTTTTCATTTTTGCTATTAAATATAATGCTTATAACTGAGTTCTGGTACATAGTATTCATCATGTTCAAGAAGCTCTTTTGTATTTATATTATCTAGTAAGTTTTAAAAATCACAAAAGGATATTGAATTTTATCAAATAATTGTTCAGCATCTTATTCAAATGATTACAAATATTAAATCTATTCATGATTTTCTAATGTGAACTATCCTTGTTCTCCTAGGATAAACCTACGATATTATGATATTTTTATACACACAGGGATTAGATTTGTTAAAAAGTTTTAGAAGTTCTACATTTCTACTTCTTAGTGAGTTTGGATTATACATTTTTTTCTTGCAGTGTTTTTTTCTAGTTTTGATATCAGAATTTCTCTTACCAGAGAAAATAATAATTATCAGTTTCTTATGCATCCACTTAGATATGCTTACAGCATATATAAACAAACGCACATACACATAATTTTTGTCTTCTGTTTTTATAACCAATTGTATATACATATATGTATGTGTATATATATTTCCTTTGCATATTATGTGTGATATATATCACACCATTGTTCTTTACTGTTATTACTTAGCAATATATTTTTAATCATTTCACATCAACGTTTTTCAGTTTTTAAATGGAATATCATGTATGAATGAGCTGTAGTTTATTTTATCAGTCCTCTACTGGTGGACATACACATGGATTTCGCTAATGAATATGCACTTGTTCATGTATAGCAAAATTCTACACACAGGCAAACATATTTGTAGGATAAATTCTTAGAAAAGGAAGTGCTGCGTCAAAGCACACATGCAGTTTCGATTTGGATTATCCAAATTTAACTTTAAATTGTAGAAATTGTATACATTTGCATTTTCTCAAGAATTTTAAGGTTTCCTTTCTACTCATACCCTTTCTAACACAGTGTTATCAGCCCTTCTCAGTTTTGGCAATTTGAGGGGTGAAAAACAAAAATTTTAGTGTATGTTTAACTTGCATTTTTCTTATTGAAGGGCATTATGACTTACTAAAATGCTACCATTTCCAGAATCCCTTATGGATGAGAAGGGTGTTTGTGTGTGAGAATGTCATGTGTTTCTGCCAATGAGAAGTAAGAAAAGCTGTTGGGCACAACTTCCAAGAAAGCGGTATATGAGGGAGGTGCATGGGGCCTCACTAAACTGCCTCTTAGTCTTTTGCCTCTTGGCCTTTTGCTGTCTGAAATGGAGTGGAAGGAGAGAGCACAAAATAAAGACACGAGTGAAGAATGAGCAGGAGGACGTTTCCTACCAGGGAGCCCAACAGAGTTGCAGAATGTCAGGGCCAAAAAGAGACTCTGGAGGTCTGCTAGGCAAGATTTAAAAAAGTGAGACAATTGGATTGTAGCTTCTCTCTAACAGCCAATGCTCACTCCCCATTTCTTGTCCTAATAGTGTGGTGATACTTTCTAGAAAGATCTTGTGAAGCTGAGGTTATGAGGGACCAGTGACAGAGGACAGAATAAACAATAATAAATGAATCTTTTTAGAGGAAGATAATTTAAAATATATTTGTCCAATATTGGACTTAACTGATGCGGTCAGTTCAACAAGAAGACCAAAGCAGTAAGAAAAATCTACACTTTAAGGTCTCCCATGGTCCTCACTCTCCATCCTCTCTACCATATATGTATATGTATATATATATATATATATATATATACATATACATATATATATAGCTATTTGTCATATATATGTATATACGTGTGTGTATATATATATGTGTGTGCATGAAACGATTATAAATATACATGTATATATATGCACACACACATATATATACATATATATATATATCTTTCCTGGCAATCAAGAGAAGGATTGGAAACAAAAGAAAAATGATTCCACTCCATTTAGGAAACTCATAGGACTCATATTAGAAATACATCTTAAGGAAAAGGAGATAAAGTGAATAATAAAACTCATAACATGAATGCTCCCCATAAACTTTGTTCCAAGCATTTTGTGTAAACATGGCACTCAATCTCGAGATCACTTCTGTGTCCATATTACACATGGAGGAAAACTGGGCCTCAGACCCTAGTTCTGGAGGTCTGAGACAGGACTGGGAGGATGGCAAGTGCCAGCACCCCATGCCAAGCTCTTGCCAGAGACAAAACTTGGTAGTCTAGCTAAAAAACTTTGAGAAAGAGTGTGGATGGACCTGGGGAACAGTGGATGCTGCTTTGGGTCTCGAGGTTTGCTCTGCTCAAGGTCATTCTCATGTCTCATGCTTTTGCTTGTTGTCAGTGAGCCCAGAGTCCTGTTCCGCAGTACCTGTTCCAGACTTCTGCTCTTAGCCATCAGATCACAAAGAACAGTAGTCAACTGACCAGCGGAAAGAGAGAGGAGTTTTCCACTCTGAATGCCATCGGAATCCTGTTGGAGTTGACAAAACCACTGCTGGCCCAGCCCCGTTTCCATGGCCGACTGGACCCTTTGGGCCGTGTTGACATGTCTGCTGTCTCTCCAGGTGAGTGTCTTTGCAGCTAGGCTAGAGAAGCATGGAAGGGATTCCTCAACTTGAATGTGTGTGTGAAACTGAGAAAACGCAGGCCAGGACCCTGAGGTCTGGGGTGAGTCTGCAGCAAGGTGCTCCCAACAAAAACATGAGGGTGCCTGTGTGCTGGCCCAGGGCCACACTGAGAAGCAAGCTTACAGAGAGGGTCTTTCATAAAGGAGATTTTAGAATAAAGAAAGAAAATGACCCTAACCACTCCTCCAGCATCCATCCTACTGGCAGTCAGGCATCCTGTCCCTCTATTTATACCATTTGGCAATAAAAGGAATGAAGCTTCTTTAAGGAATTGGCAGATTCTAATACTCAAATTGAAAACAATTATGAGCCCAAAATATCTTGTCATTCCAGAAATTAAGGAAGGGCTAAACACACACACACACACACACACACACACACACACACACACACACACACATTGAGAGAGGAATGCCGAAGGGGCATGAGAACCAAGGAAAGTAGCTCCCAATGGCCAGAACTGAAGTTGTTTGAGCAACTCTTCACCTTTGCACTCCAGCTCATAGCCTCTTCATCCCTCAGACTCTCTCTCCTAGGTCTCTCTCAACTCCAGGGTAAATAGCTACCCTCTCTGAGCTCCAAATTTCATGTTTAGGACTAGACATAACTTCTGGAGTTCAAATGCTAGGAAGCACATTTTTTTTGTTATTTCATTTTTAATTTTGGTTTTACTAGAGCAATCCTATTTGAAGGGCTCTGATAGTTAGGGTGTATGTTGGGCACAAGCAGAGGGAAGCTAGGTAAACAAATGCTAGGCTCCACCAATGCAGGGGGAAAATCCTTTCATAAGTAGTTCATAAACAGCTTTGGACAGACGGGGGTGGTAGGAGAAGCTACCTTTAGGACTGCCATGAGAATTAATGAGAGTGTCCATCATGGTGCCTGGACCCAACAGAGGGTCCTCATAACAGTCCACCATGGCTATCATAGCTATGTGCTGGGCTGCTGGCCCACCTGTGTCCCCTGCTTGCCCTGGGTACGGTTGTGCATTAATAGAGGTGTCGGAGGCAGAGGGACGAGTGTCACGGGCTCATGGCTATAGCTCTGCTTTCTTAAAGGCTCCATGCAAAGCCTCTGATACAATTTGTTAGCCCACCCAACCCTGCAAATGGGAAATTGGGTTTATATTTGATCAACTTGGCTGGGCCACTGAAGCTTCCTGTGTCAACAGGAGCGTGGACTTATCGGCATAAAGCTGCCAGCGTGACCTGCTGCCCAGCCTCGGGTCCCACGCCCAGGGGTGGTGTGAACTGGAAAGAGATGAGCCAGCCCTCCGGGTCTGCAGTGTTTCAGGTGGCTCATACCATCCTGGGCACATGGCACTGGCAGCCCCAGAAACAAACGCACCAGTTTTAAAAAATCATTTCGTTTTTCATACATTTGCTTTTAGCTTATAAACCCCACCTGAATTGGAAATTCTTGAATATTTGCAAATCCAGCCTGTTTTGTGATGTGTGGTGATGCAAGAAGGGGGTATGGGTGCCTCGATTCATATTGGAGGTCCCCCAAGCCAGGTGCTGGGGCTAGTCTAGTGAGTTGTGACAAAAGGAATCAGATCTCTTGTGGTCATAGAGAGAGCAGTTGGGGCTTTCTGCCTGGGGTCAGGGTTGGACTTGGACAGAAAAGCTGGCAAGAGGGTCTAGGGAGCAGGATTGGTCCAGAAAGTTGGGAGGAAGCTGGAAACTGGGGACCACGGTCAGTGGGAAGGACCCATGAGGAGGGATGGGTGGTGACAGCTGTGGCGGTGGGCCCTCACTATGACATGTCAAGATTTAATCTGGCTCGTGCTGTGCTGTGCCATCTTGTGCATTTACTGCGTTGCTCAGACACCAAAGAGCAGGGTTCAGGGATCATGACCTAACCAACCTGTGAGGGCCCCCTCCCCTTCTCAGTAGGACTGCAGGCCTCTCCCTGCTGTGATGTTTCTGGAATCGAGGGCCAAGCGCGGACAAAGATGATTTTCAGAAATTCGGTTATGTCTCTGCTGAGTCCTGGAGGTCAGTGAGTCATCAGCCGGCCAGGTGCGTCCATATCTCAGGGTGGCAGGGGACGATCCAGAGACAGCAGTTCCGTCTTGCTCCTTGGCAATCACAGCTTCCAGGCCACACATTGGGCTTTGTCAGTGCTGGGAAGCCACCACCTGCTCTGGGACCCCAGTGTGCCACCTGCTGTCCCATCCTCTCCCCTCAGAGGCTGTCTGCTCCCAGGCCCTGGAGATCAGCTGTCTCCCAAGGACTTTTCAGATTTCTCTCTCAGGGGCTGTACCTGTCCTGCTGGCCTCCGAGTGATCCCTCGGCCCCCTTCCCCTGTGGCACCATGTCTTGCCTCCCCATATCTACTTGACCACTTGTCTTACACTGAGTTCAGATGACATAGCTCCAAACAAGTGCCTGGGGCCACCATACGTGCATGGCCAGCGGCCTCTGCTGGGTCCTCAGGTTCTGGCTGCCTTGTATGGAAGCTCTCCCAGTGAACAGTCCATGAGCTCAGGCCCTGTCTATTCTGGCCATCCTTGTTCAGGGTCTAACTCAGAGAGGATGCAAGGTCGTGGGGACACATCCTTAAGCTCTGTCTGCACCTTTCTGCGTGCCCCCCACCACTCACCCTCAGGCTTGGAAGAAAAGCACACCTCCTGCAGGGGGCTCCCCCTGCTCTGAGCACTGAACCCGGCCCCTAGGTAGTTCTTCTGCCCTTTTTCACCATTCCTTCTTCACTCAGTCCTCCTGCATAGGGTTGCCAGAGGAGAGGGACTGTCCTGGTGTAGCAGCATTGAAATACTCTCCTTCCTGGACACAACTGGTCTCCAGAAGCTGGGAGCACCTGAAGTCCACCCCTATGCCCACCTGACCCCCATGCCCACCTTAAAAGTCACCCCACCCAGGCCTGCTGGTACCTCGCTTGGTCCAGTCTTGGTTAAGTCTATTTCAGCTTTCAAATAAAGGTCCCTAACAACCTCTCTCTGCACTGATGTCTGTCATCCTCCTATTAGCATTCTGAAGGGTCTATGCCCACTACCTCTACTTGTGACTGCCTGCTCAGCCCCACCCTGCAGACAGTCCTGCCCCACTGCCTCTCCAGCCTTAGTTTCGCCACCAGGCCCTCGAGCATGGGACCCTGCTGTTCTGGGAACAGGAACAGCCTGAAGCCACCCTGGAGTTTGTCCCTTGTCTCCCTGGCAAGCAGCTTGCCATTTAAGTCTTCTCCCTCTCTTCTCTGCCCACCAGGGAGACATGTCATTCCTCTGTCTTCTCAGCTGTCCTTAAAGTCCCAGCATCTGTGACCAGTAACTTTCCTGGTTTCTGTGCTTTTCTGCATCAAACACTCTGGGCTTCTGGGGGCCAGGCTGCCTTCATCACACCTGACCCCAGTGCCAGGTGCCCCATCACCCCATAACCTGTGTGCAGTGAGAAAGAGGTGAAGTTTCTCCAGGATCCTCAGCAGTGGCCAGGGACTTACTCCGGTGGCAGACACCGCTCCCCAGCAGTTCCTTCCCGATCTCCCAGCTCGCATGGCACTTTGCAGATGCTCTCTCCTTCCTCATGGGACTCTCAGGCAGGGTCACTCCCTTGGCCCACAGAGGAGACCAAGGTCCAGAGCTCTCCCTTCTCCTGTGACTGAAGATTCCAGATCACTGTCGGCCCCTTTCTGCTGATGCAGCCCCTCCACTGCACAGCCCGCTGATGCTCTGGACGCCGCCTCCCTCACTGTCAGCCTTTCGAGACACAGTCATGATGGTCACTGCAGCAAAAGCTTTCCATGGCGCACTCAGACCCCAAGGGCTACGGACTGAGTTACCGAGACCCCTGCCCACAAACTTTATCTTCATTCATTCAACAGCGATGGCGCCTTTAAGTGAAAGGGAGTCTTATCCTGCAAGTGACTTTTGCAGAACTAGCAGTGATGAAAGTGGAAAGTCTCTTATAAGAAACACTGTTCACGAGGTGTGAACTGGTTCTTTCTCTCCTTCCCCATATGCCGCCCAGGGTAGCCCAAGATACTGAAGTGTCCATATATGTACCTATCCTGACTCTTCCAAGAGTGTCCCTGTTGTTACCTATGGCTGAATTGAACCGGGCTGGTTGGAGTGACTTGGGGGAGGGCTGTCCTTCTAGGGAACCTGGAGAAGCCCACTCCCCCGCCCTCCTCCCACCCTCCCCTTTTCCTGTAGTTTGACCTTGATCACTGATGACAAGGCTTCTTTTCCTGCCAAACCAATCAATAAGCTAAACAGACAGAAGATGAGTATTTAGAATATGGGAAGCCAAACTCAAACACAGATAGGTTATCAGTCCAGTCCAGAGCAGACTTCTGAGCAAATATTTCATTAACAAATTTTTCATGGCAACTTGCATGTTAAAAAAAAAAAAAAAAAAAAACGAGGGGAGAGGGAGAAAGAGAAAACAAAACAGCAGTGGTGTTGGGGGTGCAGAGTCGAGGGAGCTTATCATGCCCTTGAAGTTGAACTGCCCTGGGAGAGAGGGGAGTGGAGGGATGTCCCAGGAAGGGGAGCCCCAGCCCCTTAGAGCCTTTCGGCGTCAAATCTCCCTGTCACCACGGGGCCTCCAGAGTGATATTTCTTCCGTGTCTCCAATATGGGCCTGAGCTGACGTAAATCAGGGTTCGACTCCTGGGCAGTCAGCAGCTGGCTCCAAGTCCTGGGCTGGTGGGCTGGTTGCCCAAGGGAAGCGGTTTAGATCAGGTCTGTTGTACTGGAGACTCCCACTGGGGACCTGAGGGCAAAGGGACACTAAACATAGAATAACAGGGGCAACTGTTTGCTGACCCCACAAAGATTCGGCACCTGAAGGCTCTCCAGCCCTATTGCTCATCCTCACCACTGGGCCTTTGACTGCGACACAGTGGTACTCACGGCTACAGAGTATGACACAACTGTTTCGTATTCCCCACAGCACACACTGTTCACTGCAGCTCCCACATTAAAGTATTCGGCTTTATTTACAGAGGAGGCATCCGAGATCCAGAGAGGCTCAGTTGTTCAAGAGGTGGACTTGGGGAAACGGGCCTCTCTGAGTCCAGGGTGAATAGTGCTCGCCTTTCCACTGCTTCCCTAATGGAGCAGCATTCACAGCTGTTGCATTCTTGTTTTTATTAACACATGGAAGGTCTGAGACAGCTCTGCATGGAGAACGTCTCCGGGTGCCCCATCTTTAGCAGCCTTGCAGCTGAACGTCTCTGTGTCACATTTTGGAAGTTCTGTCAATATCTCAAACTTTTCCATGATTACGATACCTGTTAGGTGACCTGTGATGGGTGATGTTTGGTGCTACTATTAGAATTATTTGGAGGGATATGAAGCACACCCAGATAAGATGGAGAAATTAATGGATAAATGTGTGCTCTGACTGCTCCGGCTCCTTGATGGCTGTCCCCCCATTTCCCTCTACTCACGCCTCCTGATGCCCTGAGACACAAGACTGAAATTAGCCCAGTGAATCATGCCTCTCACTCTAAATCAAAAGGCAGAAATGATGAAGCTTAGTGAGAAGACATGTCGAGCTAACAAAGGCCAAAAGCTGGGCCTCTTGCACCAAGGTTGGCTAATCTGTTAATGCAATATAAAGGTTCTCAAAGGAAATGAAAAGTGTTACTTCAGAGAACACATGGATGACAAGAGAAACAGCCGTATTTCTGATCTGGAGAAAACTCGAGTGGTCTGGACAGAATATCAGACCTGCTGCAAAGCTCGCCCAGAGCCAGGCCCTCACTCTCATCAATTCTAGGGAGGCTGAGAGGTGAGGAAGCTGCAGAAGAAATGTCCGGAGCTGGCAGAGGTGGGTGCACGAGGTTGAAGAAGCGTCTCCATGGCATCAAAGTGCAGGCGAGGCAGCCACTGCTGGTGTGGCAGCTGCAGCGAGTTCTCCAGAAGGTCCAACTGGGACATGGGTGAGGCCAGGACCCTGACAATTGATGTTCGGTGTAAAAAATTTTAACATTAAGATCGTACTTTTAGACTTACTGTCATTGCACACTTCATAGACCACAGTAGAGTGTAAACTTGACTTTGCTGGGTGCTGGGAACCCAGAAAAAGTTTGCGCCTCACTTTTTAAAAATTATTTTTATTTTTACACATAAAAACAACTCACATGTAAAGGTTCCCCATCCCTTAGGTATATGTCAGGACACCCTGCCTTCCACCAAATCATCAAGTGTTCTTCACCATTGTCCATTTCTCCCCCCCACCTCCATCCTCCCATCCCATTCCCTATTGGTAACATCAGTTTTGTTGCAAGTGTCCAAGAGTTGGTTATGTTTCCTCTGTTTCTTTGTTTTGTGTATTCGCATTCCCCCTATGAGTGAGGTCATCTGGTATCTACCTTTCTTCTTTTGACTTAACTCACTTAGCATAATCCTCTGTTGATCCTTCCACGTTGATTCAAATGACAGGGTTTCATCTTTTCTAAGTGTGGTGTAGTATTCCTTGTATATATATGTACCACATCTTCTTGGTCCCTTCATCTGAGCACGTTATCTTACGGCGACTCTCACCTTATTGCCATGATCTGGAACCAGCCCGAGGGGCTCTGAGGTATCTTGTAAACCTCTATTCTGTATGCACATTCCGAGGGAACTGAGAATGAAGACAAGATATTCTCAGGCTTCTGCTATGCTGTCCCCTGAGTGTGTGTGTGTGTGTGTGAGAGAGAGAGAGAGAGAGAGAGAGAGAGAGAGAGAGAGAGAGAGAGAGAGAGAGAGAGAGAGAGAGAGAGAGAGAGAGAGAGAGAGAGAGAGAGAG
>RJWH01002043.1:0-175741 GCA_004363575.1 Solenodon paradoxus | reverse complement strand
ATTTTCCCTTCAGAGCACTTATGTCAATGCTAATGAAATATCTTTGTGTGCAACTTATTGATACCTCTGTCTTCTGGATCCACTGGATTAATGGTGATGATGATGAGGACCTCTTTGTGTGCTTACTACCAGATCATGATGATTTGGCCTTATGTTTCCCTCATCTTGGAGTCTGTTTCTCTACCTCTTGAATCTGGGATGTTTGTGACTTGCTTTGACCAGTAAATGAAGTAAAATCAATGCTGTGTGATTTCCAAGGCTGGGCATTGAGGCCGGCGGCTCTTGTCTTCTCTTGGAGTGCTGCCCTGGGACCACCACGCAAGGAAACTGGTCCATACCGTGGCTCCCTGGGAGATCACATGGGGGAGAACCCAGCCAACAACCAGCAGCCAGTACCACCGGCTGGATGTGGTGCCCTATGAGGCCATCTTCAGAGGGTAGCCTGGCCAAGTGTCCAGCGGAATGCAAGCATAAGATAGGGTCAGGCAGAATCAGCAGGGGCTGGCCAACCAACCCATGGAGTTGTGAAAATTACTAAATCATGGTTTCTCTGATCCATGAAGCTTAGAGACGTTGTGTCACACAGGAACCGGAACTGTCTGATTCTTGTAGTGCCTGGTGCCCAGTGAGAGGTCTGGAACCTGGTTCTTTGACAGTAAAAATATGTTGACTGAGTGAATAAACAGAAGGGGGGTTGAACCAGCGATCCTCATCCCCAAGATCCTGGCTGGCTATGTAATGCATTATGGGATCCATTCTATAGGACATATCCTGGAATTTCAGGACAAAGCAATTAAAAATACTGACATTCTTCGTTTTTCTCTACTTTCAAGCTTTTCTTGACCTAATTTGAGAATGTATTAGAAAGTCATTTTTTGATATTGTAATTGTTCTTGTCTTCTCTTATTTTAGACTCTTCAGTCATTAGATTGAAATAAGTTCATACTCACCTGCATGACATTTGGATCCATGTTTATCTCTCCCATAGACTGGAAACTCAGAAAGGTCAGGGATCCTGTTGGATTTTACTCATTGTTTTAGTCCTTGTCCAATTCATACCAGGTATTTACTATGTACTATTGGGTGGACTGAAAAAAAGTGAGCATTATTTATTTTCATTTCCAGGTTCCTTTGGTTGGTATTAAACTCTTGTCTGCACTTTTGAGTTTTTCTTTTAAAATTCAGACATAGAATGTGGAAAGCAGTAGGCATCTCTTTTATAGGAAAGTGAAGTTCAAAGAATAGTATAGTTTTCTATCAGCAAATTTATCACAGAGGTAGGACTTAAGGCCACATTGTCATCATCCACCAGCATTACATTCTTCCAGATGGGCTCACTCTGAGGTCCCCACCGCACAGAGAAGCAGAGCAGGACTCCCACACCAACCCCCAACTCACTTACCCCAGTGAAGGCTGTCTTCATGAGTCCATGCTGACTCCAGGGTTGAGCTTCTGACAACTCCATGTACTTTTTTCTCTTTCATGTTGCTCTCAAATATTTTTCCATCCCTGCCAGACCATCCCCCTTGTTCCCATTTAACCTGAGAAAGTTAAACCTACTTTTGATCATCATGTGAAAATCGGAACCAACGGGTGTCCTTCTGGGCAGATGTTTGGAAACACTGAGCTGCGGGCGCTCGACTTGTCAAGTAACTCTTCAGATGATGAAAAAAGGGGAAATGTAGGTCAGAAAGCAATAAACTATATTCACATCCAATATATCCACTGGGTAAGGAGCTGACTTTGAATCTCCACCTTTTACTAAAATGAAAAAATCCAAATCCAACCCAAAGCATTACAGCTTTAAGTACTGAAAGTATTTATTATTTCTATTCAAGTAATCCAAAAGCATAATCTCAAGAACATCGATGCTCCAGGAATGTCTCAAAGCACCACGGATTTGACGTGAAGCCTTTATCCAGATGTTCACAGAAAAGGCTGCGAGGGGAATTAAAGATTTATTTTTAATATCTGAGAAAAGGCATGTCTCTAATAACAGAGAGTCTTAAAATGTGTCCTCAATCTTTGCTGCCTCTCTGATCTTTCTCATTAGTGTCTACCTAAGGAACAGCTCAATTCCAATTCATCAGCCAAGAGCTTTCCAATATGAATTCATGTTTGGGTGTTGGAAGAACAAAGTGGTTGAGATGATTTCAGTGAAATAGCATTGATATTCAATCAACTTCATTTCAAGAGACAATTTGCACCCACTGAGTGAGTTATAACCCAGTCCTAGAAAAGATCACTCCCCTTGGGGCAAAAACACTCATAAACTGCCCGAGTCAGCCAGCCTCGGAGAGAACCATCACATATATATGTCCAAGTGTCTCCTGTCAAGATGTAAATGGAGAGTCCAGCAGTCACTGCGTTCTGCTGTGTGCAGACATGCGACCGTGAGGACCTATTATTTGAAGGCTTCTCTCTCATCAATGTTTAGAGAAAGAATCCTAAAACATGTTAGATTCTGTGAGCTGACTGTACCTGCTGGAGAAGACACACTTCAGATTCTAGGGGTGGCAAGAAATAGAAAATTAAGTGACCTCATGGCTGCATGTTGTATCTGTAATGGAAGCAAAAGGTCTCAGAGATCATACACGTCTCTGGGAACCCACAGGATCCTGCTGTGCAGCACACTTTGAATGGTTTGAAACACTCAAAATAAAGAAGAGATTGATATTTCCATGCACACTGAAGTTTTGATATAAAATAATATAGTCGGGTGAACTATAAAATCTGAGCTCCCAGAGAACAGGTGTGTGGGATTTTAGGCAAACAGAAGAACTCTCTTGTCTCTAATACATCAGCTTGCTTTTTGTTGAAACTGACCCAGTAGAATTCAGCCTTTTATTAGAAGATCCGAAGACTTCTAAAACCCGAATACTTCCTTCTTCTTTGCTCCAGTTCATATGGTGCTTGATTCCTGATGGGTAATATTTGACGCTTTCTGATCATTCATTAGTTGGTCCTCTCATGAGTTGTCTGTCTTGAGTACAGCGTTGTTCCCATTTGGCAGATGAGGAACAGGCCTGAGTGGCCCAGGGATGCCCCAGGTTCATAGTCTCAGGTGAAATCAGGAGTCTGACCCTAGTGGGTTCCCTGGTGCCTCAAGGTGATGACTTAGGGAGTCTCCTTATTGGTGAGAAGGTCAGGATTGCATGTTACAGAACACAAATTAGTGGGGCGGGAGGAAGGGACACCTAGAGAGGGTGACAGCTGGACGAGGAGGACTCGGAGATCAGGGTCTTCTCGTTACAATAGGAGCTGAGAGAAGGTTCTGCGATAGATGCCCTTGGAAGGGCAGGCCAGACCCTTAATTGCGGAGTCCAATCCATCATTTTACAGAGGAGGGAAACTGAGGCTGAGAAAGCAGGCTGGGAACTGGGGGAAGGAAGGAGTTGAAATGTCACAACTGGCCAGTGGCAGAGCCAGAACTGGGACGCAGGGTCCCCTGCTCGATGTGGGGTCCCATTGAGGGGTTCGAAGGAGCTCAAAGAAGTTCTTGCTGTGAAAGGCTGTTCTCCCACAGGTACTTGGTTGACAGACACACGGGGGACAGCAGCATTTCCACCCCACTGCTCACCAGGACTGTTTCCTATGGGCACACTTCCTGGGAGGTGAGGAGCAGCTCTTCTCTGCCTCGCATGACTTTGGATGCAGTTAAGCCACCGAAGCGGAGTTCGTTGTCACTCTCCCATCTCAGAAAGTTATAGGCATTTATGAGGAGTGTCGAGAGGCCATGAAATAGAGTGGGCTGAAGTGAGGGAAGAAACAAGCTAAGCTTGGAAATGAAAGTATTCAAATATAAATTAATCGAAACCCGCGGTCACCTACATGCAGGCCTAGTAACAAGGAGCCACAATGAAGATGGACTAGTGAATGAAAGTAATCACAAGTAAGAAAGAGACACAAGGCGGCAGGAGCAGGTAGAGGCGGCAGATTAGAGAACAAAGTCCAGAGAGCGTCGAAAAGATAAGGCAGGCCAAGAGAGCGAGTGAAAGAGATTGCACGAAGGTGCCGAGAAATCATGGGAAATTTCCCAAGTACATAAGGAGCCGGGGTCACAGAGGGAGACAGGTGGACGGCTAAGACACGGGAAAGGTAATTTATTGAAAAAAGGAAAAATGTCAGATATGACTAAAAAAATTAAATACATTTTTTTGTGGTGGAACTCTCAGGAAGACGGTGGACAGATGTTAGAAAATGACATGTTTTTTCCTGAGGGAAGTCAAAGAAAAATTGAGGAACAGTAAGATCATGTCACAAGACTCAGAAATTGACTGGAAAGCAGAAAAAACAAATATGCATTGGAGACTTCAGACTGAGGGAGGACATGCCCAAACCCACTTGAATAATAAACACAGAAATTTAGAAGTGGGGATTTGAAATATGAAAGTTTGAGGGAGTAAAAAAGAAAAAAAGCACGTGAATAAGAGACTGACGCCCCTGTCTGTCACAGACAGACCGTCTGTCCCTTTCCTTCCTCCAACTCCTTCCGAAGACAACACCTGCTAAATGCTAATCACTTTGCTACATCGTGAGAAGTATGTCTGTACATTGATGGCTAAGACATCGTCTGTGGTCGCTGCCCAGAAGGTGGTATGTCAGTGGAGAGGTAACAAAAGCAATCATTTGTTCCAGCACCAAAATGGGTTTACTCTGAAACAACAATGAGAAGGCAGTTTGGAAAGTGCAGATTTTAAATGGTCCTCATGAATCAGGTGACTGTGATGAGGTCACTGAGGGGGAGAGATTCTGGAACTGTTCAGAACACATTCCCTGGGGAGACTTCTACAAACATTTGGGGGTGCGCTCATGGATGAGACTGGGGAGCTGATGGTGTTGTCCATCTTGGGATCTAGGGCGGACCTGCAGGGAAAAGGTGTGAAAACTGAGCCAGATATGTGTGTCTGAGGGACCCCCAAGCCCACCCCGCACTCATGCGATGGAAGTCCCGAGGAAGTGAAGATCGCTTAGGTGTCTTAAGGAGGGACAGGGTGGTCTAAGGACCACAAAGCCGAGTGTCCACCAGGAGAGTCCAGTAGCTGGATCACCCAATTCAGCACAGTGACGGATCCGGTGATGAGGGGTAGGGACAAGAACTCTGGAGTAGAAAGAGACCAGAGACCAGAGATCAGGAATTCCAGCATGGAGTCAGATAAAAGGTTAATGTCTTTGGTGTCAGGATCTGGAGCAATAAAAGAAATCAAACATTATTCTGGACTGTAAGAAGAAAAGGCAGCCTATGCAAGCGTCAGGGGTAATTAGCTCAGAGTTATAAAAGGGAGTGGTGAGTGTGCTTGACCAAGGAAACAGGAATGTCTGCTAGTCCTGGTTCCCTGTCTCTCCTCTCACCAGCTCTTCTCAGGGCTCCTGTTCTCCTAATTTCACCTTGGCCCCACCCACTAGAGAACCATGCGTATTCAACCTTGATTAGTCATCATTCTCATCCAGCTGAGAGGCAGGGCTGGGTAAGTGGGGTTTGGGAAACTGATGTACTCTGAGTCCTCCTCCAACCTGGAGATTCTGATGTGCTTAGTTCCTTTGGAACCCTTTCTGATAATTCAAATATAGATTCATAAACCCCATTATTGATTTCTTCTTCTCAGATCATTTTCTGTGATTACCAGGTACCAAAATTTTTCTCCAAAAGAAATTAGTTTTCATGGCCTGGCCTGGTGGTATAGCAATTAAGTCTGCTGCCTTTGGCCGGGTACAGTCCACAGACATCCCAAGGTCCCGAGTTTGCATCCCCGGGCTAGGAAAACAATCAAGATGTTCAACTAATAAAATAGATCAAAATCTTTTTCTTCCTTTCTCTTCCTGCCTGCCTACTCACCTTCATTCCTGCATGCACCTTTCCTTTAAAAAAAAATTCTTTTTCAGCAGGTACAACTATGTTATGACTGACTCCAAGGAGAGTTAATATGATCTTTAAATGCAAGTAGAAACTAATGACTTCTTGAGTTAAGACTGTCTCTCCTAGTTACGTGTTTTTGATTGTTGACTTGTATAAATGTTTGTTTCAATTTGTGAAAATGAAGCTTTCTTAACTTTGATTCTCCAAACGATGCTCATATGCAGATGCACCAGAGATTGTATTGGTGGCTATAAACACACATATCTCACAACATCACTCAGAAATAAATACCTGTGGATACCTCTGGTGCAATCAAGTTTTAAAACAAGAAAATGACCCTGAAAAGGGAAGTAGTTTATCTGATTCTAGGCAAGCTATCTCCTTCATCCCTCATTTACACTGATAATACATTTGACAATTAAGCATTTAACTTTCTTCTCTAAGGTCAACTTGCAAAGGAGTCAATTCAAGTTGGGGCATCAGGGACAATTTCACATGGGAAACCCACTTGATACCTACAGCAGGTGTGTGTCTTGGCTTGGGAACAGGCTGCATCAGGTGTGGGGGCCCCTGCACTGTAGGAGGTCAGGGGTCAGAGGTTTAATAGTAGCACACCAGCCAGGCTGCAGGGGCCCCCCTGAGTTTATTTTGAGATGGTTGAATGTGTGAGGGATGTGTTTAGACTATTTTGTTGGAGTGACAGGGAAAGGGAACAGGAAAGGACTGAAATTTAAATGTAAGTCAATAGCACTAGAGAATGTGAGAAATGTCAAGTTCAGAAGCCTGGGGATGGGGGTTGACATCAGGACCTTATTTTGAACACTACCCACCCTTGCCCGAGGCCTCTGGGTATGGCCTGGTCTGCAGAGGGGTAGACAGTGATTGCTCCCCAGTCGCCCCAGGATGGCCATGTAGAAAAAACAAACCCAGCCATTGCTTGCTGGCCTAGTATAATCCACCACAGCACCACACACTGTGGCAAAGCCAGCAAGCAGGATGGTAGAAGATTCTAGGTGGTGCATTATAAGGATCTTAGGAAGACAGATGTATGTAAAATAACTCAAACACAAAGCCTGAAACAGTGGAAACTATGGGGAAATGAAGGCAATATTCCTGTGCCTCCATATCCTTTTATTACCTGTTGTTCTTGAGTATAGCAGTCTCGCGACAGCAGGGCCCAGAGATTCTTAGTTACTGCTTCCTTCTCCACACACATATAGGGCAGCGAAGTGGGGCAGCTGGTTCATCTGAGAGCTGGGGGACTGTCCCCATTCACTGTGGTCCCTTGGTAAGTTAACAAAGTACTCAACTCGCACCCACTGTGTCCTGAGACCAGACTCCAGTCCCTTTACCTGGAAAGACCAGCCTGGAGCAGTGTGGCACTGTTCCATACTTTGAACCGGGAGACAGAAGATTCCACAGCCTCCCTGCACATCTGTTTCAATCAGGCACAATTCCCTTCCTCTTAAGAAATTCGACTTTATTCTGAAGCCCCTTGGACTACAGTTCACTCTGTGCCTGCTTCTAGGTCTCTGAGCCTGCCTCCCTCCCCTAGAACCTGCAGTCTTTTCCCAAACAGGCAGCTTTCCCCAGCTGGCAAAGATCATGACCAGACCATCCTGATTCCGGGTTTGGAAACTGTGGGTGGGCCTGGACATATCCTAGCGTGGGGAGCTGGCGGGCCCGGGGAAGGGTCAGCCGCCTTAGGCTGAAGGAGATTCAAAGCAGGAGGCCTAGCACGTGCGGAGCTCAGAAGTCACTGGGTGGAAGGACCTGGAAGAGTCTCCTTGTCCAGCTTCTTATAAGTGAGTAGACCTGACAGAAGGCAGTGGCCTGCCTTCGGAGACTAGCTTCTCACCTAAAAATTCCCCGGGGGACTTCATTACAGTGAGGGAGGGAGAACGTCACCCTGAAGCTGGAAGGAGGCTGCCATGGAGATGTTTGAGGGATGCGCTTTAGTACCTTTGAAGGCATGACAGCTCAAGCACAAGACTAGGTCCCGTTTAATATGAAACCATCGCCTTTAACGAAACAACAGAGGGATTTATAGAGAACGTGTATCACCCGTCCTCCCCACAGGACGCCTGCAAGGATGGGCAGAATTACACAAATGTATTTTCATCCCTTGGGGTAGATATCCCCTGGAAATATTTAAACTTGTGATTTGTTCCTGTTTAGGAATTTGATTAAATAAAGGTACATTTTTGCCTTGCACTTAGAAGAATTGCACATTCTAAATTAGAGGAGATTGAATGAATGAGAGAGAACACAATTTCATGTTAAGATTCTGACTAGTTTTGTTCAGAAAACTCCTAGAATATATATTCTACTGAATTCACATTCATGTGACTGGAGTTGGACTGAAATTTTGAAAAAAGCTTTGACCAAACCCACTCCCAGGGTAAGATAAGCACAGAAGGACTTTTATTGCCTCTCCCACAACACATCTCTGTGTTTCTGACAGGGCCTCTTACTCCAGGCACACAGGCTGGCCACCTGGAACCACCTTTCATTCCTTCCCCTTACACATCCACCCCGCTGTCACCCACTCTGTTCAGTCTTCCTTTCCCTCCAGCCCCTGTGCCTGCCCACCCCCGAGGTATGTGAGGCAGCGTCCTCCCATCTCTTTCCCTCTGACGTGGTCTACACATTTCCCACCAAGCAACCTTCCCACAGCGTGACCTTGACCATGTCTCTTTTGATTATCAGTGTTCTGTGGCCAAGATAACCTGCCTGACACCTTTTAAAGCCTTAGCCTGGAGAACGCGAGGCTTGGTCCAGTCAGCCTTCTGCTCCCTTTATGTTCCTTTAGTCAGGTCTGAGGGGTCTACTCCCCATGCCCCACTTGCTGCCCTTTCCTTTCACAGTCCTTTCACAAGTGGTCTGCCTCTCTTTCTACCCTTCACTTCGTGCATTCATTCAGTTTTGAAGTTGGTCATGAATTCAATTGTGTTTGTGTGGCAAACCCTAACGAGTGCCCACCATGGTGGGCATGGCCTCCAAGGAGTATCCCTGATGTCCTGATGGAAACGCCAGTCCCTCGCACTGGTATTGTCGTCTTTTATCCCTTCTGAGGAGGATTCTCACAGGCTGCCAGTCAGCCTGGCTCTGGCTTCTGCAGTGTCTACTCCCCGTCCCTGTCTGTCTGGGCGCTCGCGGTGCTTCCTCGCGGTGCCTCCCCGCGGGGCGCAGGGCTGCTGAGGAGTTACTGTGACTGCGGCCCCCCAGGCTGTGTGGTTACCACGTCCACACCCTGCTTGTTCACAGACGGGGCTGTACCTGCTCCAGAGCTGCCCTCAGACAGCACTCACTCAATCATTCAGTTATGTTCATGAGGTTGTTAGACTCCAGACCCCCTTATGCTACCTGGAGAAAAGAGGGTTTCCTCAAGCTTCTGAGCTGGAATCAAGGATCCACGGGATCCCGGGATCCTGGGTCTTCCCTGTGACCGTTTCTCTCTCCATCTCTTCTTCCTCTGATGGCTGGTGCTGACTTAGAGTCTACCCGCGAAGCGCGATTTGCCAGGTCTCTGCTCAAAAAGCAGGAAAGCAGTGCTGGTAAACCACAGTATTGTGTCTCCCTTCCTGCAGAGACCTTGTCTCTCTTCCTCTCTGTGTCTGGCCTCACCGCACAGTGGCTTTTATTTGCTGTTTCCTAGTGTCTTTCCTCTGGCTTGGAGACATGCTGAGGGACTCTGGAAAGGAAGTGGTGATTGGTATCCTTAATATCCTTGACAGATATACGGGGAAGGACTGACTATTTATTTTAATTGTAGAGGTCCACTGAGGCCTCGACTTAGTAAGGTTTTATTGCCAAAGCTATTGTTGTGCTTTATATATGGAAGGACTAATTGTTTTGTTAAAATGGGTACTTTAGGATACTTTTAGAAATTCATACTGTCATGCATTTTGTCTAAATGAATGAAGTTTAGGGCCTGTAAAATCATAGTTTCCAAAGAATATTCTTTAAGAATTATCTTGTTCAATTCCTACCATTTTGCAAATGTAAGATGAGTTAATTAGGCTGTGACAAAACAGAGCAATCAAAGTATGATGCCCAAGTCAGAAAGAGTGAAGAGAGCCTAATAAATAAAGCCACTATATTAAAATAGAAAAAAAAAAAAATCACACACTTTCCTGTGTCAAAACAAAAAAGATTTAAAAACCTAAAAAAAAGTACCTAAGACTTGCAGATAAGGTAGTTAATATCCTTAATATATAAAGCATTCAAATAAATCAATGAGAAAGAAGTCAAAAGGAAAATGGACAACAGGCCCGAATGGATAATTTGCATATAAAAGAGTGCAAATTGTCAATAAAATATTCAATAGCATTATTAAAATAGAAGTAAAAGTAGCAGATATAACTTTTTGTCTGAGTTTGCACAGATGAAAATACATGACCAAATCCAAGTGCCAATTTGACAATGTTTATGAGAGCGTGAAAGAAGCATGAGTTCTGACTCCACCTGTGGCTTCTGGAAGTGCTTTTGTACGCAAACAATAGGCATTTAGACAAGGTTTCTTAGGGTGATGGCTTGTAAGCGTGATTCGTCTGAGACGTTCACTAGCTATCAAAGGAAGAAAAGTAAGTAAATCTATAGGTCTTTATTCCAGTCAATGAAATATGATGGAACCAATGCAAAGAATAAGGAAGTTCTGTTTGCGCCTTCACACACTGATGTCTAAGTTATATTGTTTAACAGGGAAAAAAAGTTAAAAGGAAACATCTATGTATGATCCTGTGTATATAAAAACCTCTTCCTACATATTTGCATATATGTTAGTTGATATCTTTAAACATCATGCATGTACAATAGTATCAAATCGGGAGTGTATAACACAATTTTGCACCATAGCTGGCACACGTGTGGCTGCACCTGGGGAATTATCCACTACCCCTCTCCGCAGTGGTGCTGGGGTAGCCACAACTCATGGTGGTCTCACAGTCTTCAGGAGGAGACGCTGGCTGAGGGTGAACAGTTCAGAGCACTGCTTGAGTACTTAATGAGGGAAGCATTAGCAAGCCCCCCCAAACACCATTTTTGTGTGCATGTACATCCCCATTTTCCAGATGATGAACTGAGACGATGGGCACGTCCCTGTCATCCTTGGAGAATGGAATTCCACACCACCTGTTCCCTGCAGCTGTAGCCCATCACCAGCCCCAATATGAACAATAAAATAGAATACAAGTGACCCAGGCATTCTGATCATGTGTGAAAATCTGCACAAATATCAGAAGTCGATTCCCTCCCATTTTCTCTCTGTTGTCCCCTCACAGTATTTCCAGTGACAGACCCTCAGAGAAACCCTGGATTCCCAGCCTGCACTGTCACTGGCTGCCCATGGACGCTGGGCAAGGACAGTGGTAAAGGGCCCTCACAGACCTGCTTTGAGCATCACCTTCAGAAGAAACAGGGGAGAGCGAGCCCTTTGAACCTAAGAGACAATGATAATGACGAGTGTGTAAATGGATGCTTGGGAGGACTAAGCCCACTCCATTTAGTGCCTGAAAGGCCACTAACTGAATTTTAATAAAAACAAAGAAAACTACTCACTGACTGTCAAAGCCCTGATTTCTGCTCTTCCTGAGAACTGTGTGAAAATTTTTTCCTTTTTCTTTTCTCCCTGGTAACCAAGGCCAGCTTAACTAAGAGCCGACGGGTGCTGAGAATTGCCATCTGTAACTGCCCTGTCTTGGTCCATTCTCTCCTATCCACATTTTTTGTCTTTAAAACAAAGACCAGTCAGACTGATTTGGGCTGATACCTGAGTGTATGTCCCCCATTTGCAAATCTAAGACCGTGCCCCCACCCCCCAAATAAATGTGGCCATTTAACTTTAGCCCCCTGTGTATCTCCACATCAGTTTCTCCTCCATCTGGGTTGGATCTGGGTTGCTTCTTCCTTTCTCTCTGATGGAAGTGTGGTCCCACAGAGCCAGGACACAGATGTTTTCTCCCTCGGAAACTGGCTCACATCTCTCTTGTCACACATGGAATCTTTTTATTGAGAACTTGCTGTGACTGGTGCGCCAAGCACGGGGACCGATTCAAGGGTGAGCTGACGAGGACAGCTCAGTGCCTGGGCTGCAAGGGGAATCCAGGTTTGGGTTTTCCTTAGTTTCTGCCACCCGGGATTTATTTCTTCTTCCACTACGTATTGGATGATCTGGTAATTTGACATTTGTGCAGGGAACTCCAAATATTGTAATTCGACCATGTATGTGTTGGCTGGAAAAACATACAAAAAACCAAACTTCATAACATATAAGATGGGAAAATATCAATATGTATCAAATGGCTTAAAATATGTTCATTCTTTGTTCCAGGAATTCTACTGTGAGGGGTTTATGTCTCAGATAATATTGAATAACTAGGAAAATGTGCATTTCTAAGTAGGTTTTCACATATTATTTATAATGATAAAATGAGAAACAATTGTGTTGTCCAATAATAAGGGATTGGTTAAATAAAAGAAAGCACAACCAAACAATGAAATACATGAAATCATTAAAAATGATTTGGCAGTTACGTGTATGTATACACACACGCACCCACAAGTATATGGAGAAGCAAACAGTAGTGAAAAACTGGTCATAAAAATTATGTCTAGTAAAATCTCATTTTGTTTTAAAATCTGTATCTTCTTTTCCCTGTGAGGTCTAGAAGATTATGTACTGAAAGGTAGAACATGGTTATCTGGAGAATGCTTTAGGTTGCACACATACAAACACAAAGATGCCCCAACATATTTCTTCAAAGGCTCTTGTCTCTTAACATTCTTTCTGCTTATAGACACTTCTTGGATTTTCATATATAATCATCAGATCCAAGTGAGCCCATTTTCCTTGTTGGAGGCGTGTTGCTTTTCCACCGGTGGGGCCGAACTGCCGAGCCCTCCATCTTCTGTGCGCAGAGACATGTGTGAGAGACTCTGGCTGGATTCATTGACATGGTTGGTGGTGTCTGGGGCGCCAAACAGAGGTGTGGGGCCCCTAGAGAGTGGGAGCTTGTGATGGGACCTCTTCAGCACCCTGTGATTTCCGGGGAGCCATGGGCTGTGGCTGGGACATCTGAGGAGAAGCTCAGGGTACCCCATAATGGTGGTCTCCACAGAAAGACTTTGCCATGTTACCATCGCATCCTGGCTTCTCTGCCCAAGCGCTACAACAATGGACAAACAGACCTCACCGTTCAGTTTCAGACTGACTGTTTAATGCAATTAATGTATATTTCATAGCATGATAACCACCCGCCCTTTGCTCTGCTGTCCTCCCTGGCTAAGTCATTTACATGGCCACAGAGGAAGCTGACAAATGAGGAGCTCTCTGTAATGAGTCTGGTCTTTTCCCCATGCAGACCAGGGCCTGGCAATTTCACAAAGCCTCTGAGCAGCATCTCCAACCTGCTCTCAGCAGGGTGATCAGATTGTCTCCGGGAAGCTACACTCAAGGTTCCTTGTCAAGCAGCCTTCCCATTCTCTCCTCCCTAGCCCCACGAAAAACATCCATCGGGCCTTATGCTAATATTGCTGTGCCTCAAAATGAGTCTTGGTGATTTCTTTTATTACAAAATTCCTGAACACGAAGCACGAACGGTCCCCCTGGTCCGTGGCTCCGTCCGTTTATACACTGATCTGCTTTGACAGCCCACGCACAGGCATCCCTGCCCCCAGAACGGTTTGACATAACTCAGGCTCCGTGCTCACCTGCTCATCATGGTGACAGCTTTGGCAGGTGTTCAGACTCCTGTGAAACAGACCTGTTCGAATGCCAGGCAGGGCCTCGGCAGGCAGCTCTCACAGGCAGGACTCTCGGCTCACTGCTGTCCTGCCCTGATACCAACCAGCCTGCGAATCTGGGCTGAAACTGCACTGAAAGTCAAGAAGCTTGAGGCTGGGCCCCCCAAACACCATGTCTCTGGGTCACCTGCCCCTGTGTTTGCAGCGACTCTTAGAGACTCTCCAGGCAGCTCTCAGTACAGCACGTGAACTTGTGTGACCTCTCTCTGCAGATCCCAGCCGCTTTGACAAATGTTTAATGAAAGAAAAAGAAACACATTTTGGAAAGAACAGTTACAAAGAATGCTGAAGCAATTCTTTTTATAGTGAATATTATCCTTAAGGGATCTATTTTGAGTGTGTCCTGGTGGTTTAGTCCACTGCGGTGCAGTTCACATACAGGCCAAGGACCCCAGTTCAAGACCAGGGGCCAGGGTCAGCAACCAGGATGAACAACGAAATAAATGCTTCTTCATTTTCTCTCTTCCTGTCTGCCTACTCACCTTCATTACTACCTGCACCTTTCCTAAAAAAAAGAGAAAAAAAAGAAAAAGATATCACCAAACCATTGGCTGTTCTATTTTTAGGAATGTATACAGCCTTTCAGGAAGTTTGCTTGGAGGAGAAATGGGTTCTTTAAAGTTCCCCTTTACATGTTGGGTGACAGTGGCAGGAAAGTGCAAAGTCTGGCTTCTGAGAGAAAATCTAAGTGAAAATAAGATACACAGCCCCTGAAGATGATGTGACTTAGCCCTCTGGCTAAGAAGAGGGTTGGATTATGTGAGAAAGTGAAGGCTTGGAACAGTGATGGGTGTGTCACTGAGGTAGGTCTGTGTGATGATGGCTTTGGACCCTGAAGTAAATCCTAGGGCCTGGATTAGAGCTCCAGCACTACTTCCTATCAATGGGATTTTGAATTACTTGTCCTCTCCAAGTCTTACTTACCTACCTATAAAATGGGTATAAGTTAAACCTTATCTACACTGCTGTCTGAGGGTTATATGAGAATGCACATCTGTCACTTGGTCTAGTAACTGGCCATCAACCTCTCAGTAATGACTAGTTGAAACAAGCTCGACTGAGCTTATGCTCCTGCCATCCTCTCTGTGAGGAAGGCAAGACATAGGACCCCATTATCCCAATTTTGCAAAGAGGACATTGAAACCCGAAGACGTTCAAATTTGTGCCAAAGCCCATGATGACTGAAGCAGCCTGGCACCAAAGATCTTCAAGGACTCAAAGATGGCGGCACTTGACCTGGCCTCTTGGATGCTGGCGACATGGCATATCCAACTCTCCATCGGAATGACCAGGGCTGGAGAGGATGAGCCCTCCTCACCCCTAGATCTCAGGCTCAAGATTCTGACCACACCTGCCCCTCCTCTAGGGAGGGGACCCTTAATGGTAATAGCTTCCAGTCATCCAGAGCTTATGTGGTGCCCTGGTGGCTCAAGTGTTAAGTCTGTGGCTTGGGCGTAGACCATATAAAGCCCAAGGACCCAGGTTCTCACGCAGAGAGGGAGAACAACCAACACAACGAACTAAAGAAAATGCTTCTTCGTCCTCTTCTAGTCCTGCCTGCTGCCTATTGCCTTTATTCCTGCCTGCTTCCTTCCTCTTAAAAAATCAACAAATAAATAAATAAATGGAGAAACACAGAGCTCTTCCTTTGATCCCAATTGCGTTAGCTGCTTCACCCTCATAGTTGCTGCTCTTTGCGATTCACAAACGAGGCACTGGCTCACAGAGGCAGGCGCCTGCTTGAGGGCACAGCCAGCAAGTTGTCTTGTCAGGGCAGAAGTCCATTAGCTTCGCCTGGGAGGACTCAGCACTTGACTGTGTGGTGATTCAAGTTCAGGTTTAAGGTACCCTCAAGAGTAGTCAAACGTGCCCGACTTGAGTGCGGACTGAGCCTTCACCAGGTAATGCCAATCCCTGGGTCCCACCCTCAGAGACTGTTCTTGGTCTGGGAGCAAGAACCTGTCTTTTGAAAGGCCTCAGGTGAGTGCACATGGAGCAGGGATGCCCCAGGTCAGGCGGGCTACTGTCCTCCCTGTGTCTGATGCCTGAGGACTGGTATCTCACCACTCCCTTTCCTGAGGCTAAGCTCTTTCTGGCACCTTCCTCACCTTGGAAGTGTCAGTTTATACATGAACATGTGTGCTCAGGACACCAGGTCAAGGAGAAGGTGGCCTGGGAGGCTGTGTCCCAGCTGGCCGGTGTGCACACAAGCCTTTGGAAGACATTTTTTTGTAAAGATTTTTGTAAAGATTTAATTTTGTGACTTTGCACGTTCTCTGAGCTGTCTGCTGTCCTGGGAATCAAGGCCCGTCCCGTTGGTCTGTGTCTTATCCACACCCATTCAGACCAATAACGCCCAGTGCCCAGGACCAGGGAAAATACTGGTATAGTGGGGTTGGAGCAAAAGGAATGTCGTCATCTGGAAGGAATGAAGGGATCACGAGTGGGGACCTCTGGTCACACCCACGAAACTTCCTGGAGTCCTTTTCTCCCCATATTTGACAACCCCGTCTTCTGACTATAGCCCTCCCACTCGCCTGATGTGCACCTGGTGAATGTGGATGGAGGTTGGGATCGCGGACCGCTGGCCCAGGCGGTGTCTCTGACGTCACCACCACATGGGAGATCCTTATGGCCAGGTCCCCAAAGAACCCAAACTCCGCCGGTGAGTCAGGCCAGGGTTCTGGTTGATTTCTTAGATTCCTTGGTGATGCTATGTGTGACCAGTTTCAAAGAGGCTCGACTCGAGCACGTGACTGTCACATGGTTCCCTGGTCACTTCCTCACAGATTGGGAACCAGGGAGCCAGACGGCACATGCAGGGACCAGCCTCTGAACTTTCAGTGGCCTTGTTCTCAGTTGTAATGTTCTGAGGTCAGCTCAGGTGAAGAGGGAGGGTCTTCTTCCATGACAAGGCCCAGATGCACAGAGGGAGCCAGGAGGACGTTATTGGAAAGGATAAGGGTCTCATGGAATTGTCGGTCTCCCTCCAGAGATCTGGTCTGGGAGCGATGGCGGGACGGGGGAAGGTTCCTGGGCATGCCGGCTTCTGTCCTGCATCCCCTCTGTCAGCCTGTCAGCAAGAGGGCCTCTGTTTGCTTTCTTAAGATGCCAAGTCTCCCTCAGCAGAGACTGAATGAAAGTGACAGTCAGAGGAACCCCATTTAAGAGTGGCACTTTGTGTTAGCAGAAGGATCAGCTCCGGGAGGGAGGTCTTATGACTGCATTTGAAAATGTGGTCACAGGGAAACCAAGAAATGTCCAAGGGGTGGGTGTACAGAGAAGGTCTGGAAGGAGAAGCAGCCTTTACTGCGAAGGGTAGCTGACCCCATCGCCCTCATTCAGAAGGGCACAGGATAGGGACTTCGGGTGGAGGAAAAATTAAGCGAGGGCCTGGCAGGGGCAATGGGGCAGGGAGTTCGTCTGCCACTGAACTGGAGCCCAGCCCAGACACAGCCTAAAGAAAGTATTCTCATTGCCACCCCTCTCCTCCCAGGAACTGCTCTTCCCTCACACCTGGCTCTTTCCTTTCTTCTCAACTCCTCAGACAAAGCAGGTTAGCCTCGCAGAGCACCTTCTAGGAGGCAGGCCTCCCTCACAGCAGGGACACAAAGCTAAATGACCAGCATGCTCCAGGACACAGGAGACAGAAAGGCAAGTGTTCACAAGGCAAGTGGCCTGGTCCCGGCGCTGAGGACACTGCAGCATCAGTGGTGGGCGAGGGACGATGAGGCTCAAGCTGACATTATCGTTAGCAGGAAGAATACTTTTCCAGAAAAAGAATGGCATGCACAGAGGTGCGGAGGCCGGAATCACATGTCCATTCAGGGAATTTTAAGTGTCCGTATGACAGGGAAGGGAGTGGGAGGAGGTCAGAGAGGAAGACAGGAGTCACCAAGGAGGGTGTCACAGGTTTAGCATTTGAGACTCGAACACTAAAAGGTGTGGTTGAAAGGCTCTGGAGAAGAAGATGATGTCAGAAGCGTGATTAAGATCACGTCACGGACAAAGTGCAGGCTGCGTTGGAGACAGAGAAGATTGGAGACAGGAAAGAATAAAACCTTCGTATTAACATGTGGAGAGTTATCCGAAAGGCGCTATGGGCTAAGAAGAAGGTGTTTTCTAGGGCATTCTGAAGCAATGGAACATTGGGAGATAACAGCCCTTTGTACTAAAAATCTTCGTCATCTCCTTGAACTTCTAGGTCCTCTCTTGGGGCAAATACGCTGGTCTCAGAATTTCTCCAGATCTTGCCTGCCCTAGAGTGGGGACATTTATGTCTCTTGCTGCTGGACCCCAACTTCCATGGATGTGTCTTTAAGCTGTGGAGTCAGATCCTTGTCACGTCCAGCTTCTCATAGCCCTGCAGTATCTCTAGTCTGAGCATGTCAGTCTGTCCTCTTCCTTGCTGACAAGCCACCTCTCTTCTCTTCAATGCTGTCAGGTTGGCCAACAATGAGAGCCCAGGGGACTCCTTGGAGGAGCTATGGAAACCAGTGTTGTTGGGTGTATCCGACTGTTCCCCAGAAAGCGTGACGTAGCTACTCCTGCCTTACTCTGCAGTCCCCCAACAGGTGGGAGTCAAAATAGGTTTTCTAATCAGGAAAATAGTGCGGGACAACTCACTGGGCCACTGGGCCATGGTGAGCCATCAGGGAATGGACCCCATTTGTCATCAGCCCTATGTGAGAGCTCTAAATCAGAATCACATGGAAATGCCAGGCTTTCTGGCTTTGGGTTCATTGTTTCTGTCTTTGGGGCTCTGGAATCTCCCAGGCATAATTCTACCCACTGCCCAGACTCTGTCCCTCCCTGTCCAGTGTCTGGGGAGGCTCTTGTCTCCTGTGCTCAGTACTGCGTTCTCAGCAGATTTCTCTAGGATCTGGTAGATGACAGAATATTTGTAGGAGATCTTCCTTAGCTTGAGTGCTTGATTAACCCAAGGAACCAGGCCTAGTGTCAACCAGGGGAGACGATGCCTGGGCCTGGAGCACCCTGGTGGCTTAAGTGTTAAGCTGGAGGCTGGGGTGTAGAACACACCACAAAAAGTACAAGGGCCCAGGGCTGGAGGTGGGTAGGTGGGTAGCCATGAATAAATTAATAAATGAAAGTCCTTCTTTCCTTCCTTCCTTCCTTCCTTCCTTCCTTCCTTCCTCTCCTCTTCCGCCATTCCCCCTTCTCTCCCTTCCCCTCCTCAAACCTTCTCTCCCTCTCTCCTTCCTTCCTTGCAAATGCTTCTACATCTTCTCCTATCCTTTCTCTTTTTTAAAAAAAAAAAAATGCCTGGGCCTAGTGGTCAGAGTACTTGACACCAAAATCCTCTTTTAACCTGAAAGGACTCATGAAGAAATTAAATACCTACAGGGTCTGCATAAAACCAATTGTGACTTATTTCCCTGGGGGAGCTTTTTCTTTTTTCTTTTCCTTAGATTTTGTGGATTTATATGATGCATCTGTCTAGTTATTTTCCAAAAAAATTACTTACTTAATTTTAAGTTCCCCACTTACAGAAGCAATCTTAATGCTGTCTCCTCAGTGTCTCTATGGTCTTCTCAAAAGTTATTGCATCTTATACTGGGCCCACATTCCCACCTTTTACCCCTAAATTTAGGGATTCATGGTGAACATATATTCTCAGCACCAATCTAGATGATCATTCTAATTCGAGGTACAGGCATTAACTGCGCTCCAAGTCCAGAATTCTAGACAGCAGTCCCGTTGCCCTGGAACCAAGGGTCCCAGGAGGCTGGGGGTTCTTGTCCCTTCTCTCTCCTGCTGAAGCTGGCAGACATGACTGTGTGCATGGCTCCTTCTGACCATGGAGCATCCTGATCCCAGTCGTGGTTCTGACTGGGCCCAGCAGCTCCCGAACGTGAACAGGACAGAAGTGTCACATCCACAGAACACCTAGTAAACCTGGTTATTCCAGGGACGTGCCCAAAGTCACAAAGGGAAGGAGTCAAGTGCTGCAACTGGAAGCCACTCTCTCTGCCACACCCCTCTGCCAAACACAGGAAGCAGGGGATGTGCCCGATTCTTTGGGCCACCGCTGAGGAAGGAGGAATGCCTAGAAGTCAGGAGGGCAGGTGCGTGCCATGCTTCCAGGCGACCCTGCCCAGCAGGTGCAGCCCAGGTGCAGATGTTTGCAAACACAGCCAGGCCAGGCAGGGGGAGGGAGGCGACCTGCATTCAGCACTGTTAGCTTGGCCCCTCTTGCAGGGGGAGTCTTTGTTGTCTGCTGGGGGAGTAAGGAAACTTTGATTCAGGAGGAGCTGGGCTCTGACTTTGATCTCTCAGGAATGAGGCCTTTGTACCCCCAGGCCTTTTGCATTTTCAGGACTGGATTGACTGTCCTCTTGCTCAGCTGCAGACCTGCTGTTGCTATGGCTAAGCCTTCTGAGGATGGGCCCCTGGGCTGCATGTTAGGACAGTCAGTGAAGCCCCCGGCTGGGAGTGAGCCTCGAAGACATGGAGGACACAGTCACTTCTGCATGGGACTGAGGGGAATACCCGCTGTTAAGGACAGAAGGTAGGTGACCTGGTCCCCTGCAGGTCAGTGGCGAGCTCTTGGACACACATGCACACACCCTCCCTTCTGAGGCTCCAGCACTGTGCTGAGTGGCACTGACTGTGGTGACACCCCCATCTTGCACATGACCAGACTATACCCTGACCAAGTCGCCTCCACTGGGCAGGTCCAAGAGTCTAACACACACCTGGGACCAACCTTCTAGGGTTTCAGACTCCTGGCTCTGGCTTCGAGAGTCAGAAGTGGATGCTGCTTGGCTGGCCCATGTGTCAGCCCCAGGGTCTTGGACAAACCACAAAACCTCTCTGAGCTACTTCTGTAAGGAAACCTATCTACCTGGAGTGAAGGCAAAGCACAAGGTAAATTACTAGAAATTCATCTGTAGATTGTCAGTTGCTCCAAGGGACTAAGGAATTAGTAATCTTCAGCATTTTCATTTCTTCCTGGTGTCTCATCTAAGTTGGCCTGCAGTGTAAGGGATAGAGAATCTCTGGCTTGTCTTCAGGATCAGGAAGAACCTAAATTTCCTCCACATCGACCTGTGTGCCTTTCAAGAGGATCTTGGCCCTCTGTCGTCCCGTGTTCAAACTAAGGGTGTAGACACAGCTGGAATAGACCAGTCCCTAAGTGCTATGAGAATGGTGTCTCTTGGTCCCAGATCAGGGCCCAGCCAGGGCTGCACAGTCTGGGAGAGCATATTTCTCCCCCACCATGCCCAGTGACCTCTGGACTAAGAAGAACTCTGTAGGTAAAAGCAATTTCACTTAGTTCGCATGGGCCCAGTGAACAGGTTAGTAAACAAAAGTGATTTTCCTTAATCAGAACTGGTTACACACAGGAGCTGAAGGTGCATTCCACCTGCTATTCTAATCCTCCTCAGAGCCTGCCCCACCCTCTAGGGACCTTGGCCAGGCCCTCCCTGGCTCCCCGCTCCCCACCTGTCACTGTGATTTCTTTGGTGGTGGACAGGGACCTCCCAGAAACCAAACACAGCCCCCGCCCCCTCCCTGAGACAGTTGGCCTTGCTTACCTGGACTTATTTGGACTTACCTGGGGCTCCTTCAAGCACCCTCTTACAGCCCTAAGTAAGAGCCCTCTTCCCAAAATCAGCCAAAGAAACAAAACTCGGCTTACCCAGACCAACCAGGTCTCAGGTATGATGCACGCAGGGTCTCTGTACTTACAATGATGAATTCTTCCCCTTGCTTTTCCCACTGCGCAGTGATCTGCTCTTTCCCGTACAAATCTACTAAGTCCTGTCTCCTGTCTGCTGCTGTTCGTCCCTTGCCTCAAATACACTCTGATATTTATAAATCTTTTTGGCTTAGCATTTCAAAGGCATTCATGCTTATGATCCCATCCAATTGGATCATATCAGGGTTCTCATAGCAACCCAGGGGGCTTTTGTTATTACTGTTATTTAAATTATTATTCTCAGTTACATTTGAGGGACTGAGACCCGGGAAGTCTCAATGACTTGTTCAAAGTCACACCAATAGTTAACAGAAAGAGCTGGAATTAGAACGAGGACTTTGTGTCTCCCGGTCCTGGGCTGCTTCACACTGCTGCTGAGTCTCTTCGTCACAAAACACCTACCTAGAAATGCCTGTGGGAGCCGGCCGCAGCCAGCCCCCAGGAGTAGCTGTGGTACCCACTCTGTCCATTCCCAGAGGGTTAGTGCACCCCGATTTCTCCCTGATGAGTCATTCCCGGTGGACATCGTGATTGGTTCACAGAAGACGTAGGATCAAGGCCAGCCATGGAGGCACCTGCCTCTGCACTTGGAGCTGAATGGGAAGACACTCTACTGCTGTGCTTTCCGAATCTGTGGGCTGTAGGTGTGGTGCTGAGGGTCACCCTGGGAGATGACTTCCTGAGGACTATGGACCCCACAAGAAAAACCCAGAGAAAGCTGGCAGGCATGTCCCAAGGGCATTGATTAAGGCCTGAACCCTGCTCTGCCTGGAGCCAGCAGAACTGGATACAAAGCTCGTTCGAGTTGCTTTTGTTCCAGTTATGTGCACCCCCACCCAAGAAGAAATCCTCCTTGTAACCCTTGCTTCTACCTCCCTGCATGGGGCCCTCTTACTGGCCGCGTGGATTAAATTGTCAGCATTAAACACTCGATCATTCCCTGCTTCATCACAAGCAGTTGAGGACAGAACTTTCTTCTATGCTCTCTAGTTCATGCAGCAAAAGGAACACAACTTTGTAAATCTCAACACCTGGTACAAGTTCAGGCTGAATGATCTTGAAGGGATAGCCTGATTTTCTTGAAACTCATTAAAAAATCTGTACAACAAGGCTTCAAATGAAAAGCCTGCCTTGGTGCACCCTGGTGGAATAGCAGTTAGGTCTGCTGTTCCTGGCCAAGTGTAGCCCACATACATCCCAAGGATCTGAATTCGCATCCCAAGATCAGGAAGAATGACCAAGATGAAAAAATAAATAAAAACAAATTGAAAATGCTTCCTAAAAAGAAACTGCCTTTAGGTTTACTTTGAGTATCAAATGAGGTCATATGTATAGAAAGGTCCTTTTCAAACTCTCAAATGCTATTCCAATGTCCTATGTTACTTTAGAACAGTGTCTGGCTATTGTTAGTGTTGTGAGCTTGTCTGTTAAGCTGGAAAATAAAAACATTGGTTAAACTCAGCTCATGTGTGTCACCCTCTACTGCTTGGAGTCTTTGCTTTGTGCAAAAGCAGGTGGATGTGTGTTGGCAACAGAGCCTATGGATGCTCTGGGCAAGCTTGTCACTGGGGTTCCTCATATTCTAAGTATCCCTCACCAGGTGAGTGAAGATGTGACCTCCAGGGAGGTCAGGGGACATAAGGAATCTCTCTGTCTTTCTCCTGCAATGGCTCCCTCCCTGCATGCCAGCTGGTATGCAGCGTGAGACCAGGTGGTGTCCACCAGCTGAGGCCATAAGTGCTCACACCAGACCCCCTCTTTGCAACCCTCCCTATCCCGAAGTGCTCATGGAGAGGAGAGACCAGCACAGCACAGGGCTGCTGGCACCACAAACCTTTTGCAGCGGGCATGTTGGAGGGATGTAAGGGCTTGAGTTCCTTGCTGGTTCCAGCTGAGAAAGAACTCCTGAGCTGGAAACAGGTCGGTGTAGTTCAAAAGCCAGCTCCAGGTACCCTTGCCCATTTTAGATTCCTGGCCATTCATCCAGGTAAACTTCACTCAGAGAATGTGAAAATGCCCCGAGGAAATCATTGTTTGTTAAGTCATGTTGTTTAGAGGATCAGGAGATGTGAATGTCCAAACCTGGCATCCTATCATGAACCTCCGGGCAAGGAGCAGGCATTCTAGCATTTAATTCTCCACTTCTCTCTCCCAGGTTGCTTCTATTATTTCCCCACGTGAGAGAGGTTGAAAGAATGGACGGGAGCTCTCATCACTACTATGTGGCAAAATTGGTCTTTAACTTAAGTTCACTTTATTTTAGGATCTAGTTCCCCTGGTTGCTACCCCATATATCCTGGGAGCCTGTGGGTCTCTGCCTCCTCCTTAACAGCTGACACATGTGTTGAATTATGCACATATATAATCTACTGTACCACATACTCAGGCAAAGAATTGAGCACATTTCCTATGCATTTCTACAGTGAGAACCACAGTGAAGCAAACCATGCGTGGTGAGTGGGTGCGTAGAGGAGTAGAGATGGAAAGAAATGCCTGAGAGGGTCCCTAGCCTAAAAGACCAGGCAAGCTAGCAGGAACGACAAGGCATAAGTATATGAAAACTAACAAAGTACAGTAAGAAAGTTCTAGTGCAGCCATGATTCTTGACAAAGGAGTGAGAAACTCAAGTGTTGCTGGTCATAGAAAGGCAGCTGTCTTTGGGCTGCTTCACTCCAGTATAGGGCTGTCTGAGTCTTTTAGTTTCACCTCCCAACTTCAGTCCTTCTTCTCAGACTCTGAGGTAGTCTCTGAGACAAAGTTCAGAGCTGGACCGCGCCCTGGGGTGGAAGATGTGGAGTGAGGGCTGTCTAGATGTTTATGGTGATGGATGACTCCTGGGATTACTCCCAGCCGGAGTCCTGTCCTCAGTTTTCACACACTTACCCCTTCTTCAGCTTCTCCAGGGAAGATAATTCTTGTTGCTTCTAAGAAATGTGTTACCAGTTCCCACCCTTTTAGAATCCTGTGGACCTGGAGGCCACCATTAGAGAGGAAGTTGACTAGCTCAACTCAAGGCCACCTCCAGCCATCCAGGCTCTGTCCCGTCTGGGAGAGTCCTCAGGCTCCCAGGAGTCATTAATACCACTCCTATCACTTCCTTCATTTTATCATCTGATGAAACTTCTTCTTTCTCACTCCCCACCCTTCTCAACTATCTCCAATGTCTGATGTTTCAGCTCCAGGGCTGGGACCTTCCCAGGAGGTGTTTCTGCCATGCCCCGAGATAAGTTAATTTACTTTCACCTCTCCCAGAGAAGTCAGTACAGAGGAGTCGACTTTCTGGAAAGTTGGCAAGTTGAAGGTGTGTGGGTTGCCTCACACCCTTTTCCTGACAGAACTCTCCCGGCTGCTTCTTGGATTTAAGTGCCCCTACTCGCTGTCCTACCATCTCTTTCTTGAAGGCGTGCATGTGTTACACAAAGTGTCATTGGTTGACTCAGGATCGTACCCCTGCTTCATCGTGAAGGAGGTCGGGGTTTTCAGGCAAGCCCTCATCACCCGCTTTCACAGACTCAGTGACCGGGGCCTTACCAGAGTCACCGCCTGCTCCATCGGGGGATTTCCCTGGGAATAGGGTTCACTGTCCCTCTAGCTCTCTTTTTCCTTTTGGGGAGAGGGAAAGAAGAAGACTGAGAGAAGGGGGCACCCGTGGGATTTAACACCTAGTGGGTGAGCCCAAGCATTCTTCATGGAAACAGGACACCGAGTGAGGCAGGTTAGCCAGCTACAGGAGGATTAACAGGCTGCTGAAAGTAAGTGAAAAACAACTCTGCCCAGCAGCTGATCTACACCATGTAGCACCAGCGTGGCATCTGGAGTGCCCCTGAGAAACCTCATTAAGCACCATTTTCATCGCATTAACAAATTACCATACTAGAAAGACTGCCCCTTGGGGACAATGACACTTCCAAGGAAAACCACATAAAGATTCAAAAGTATGGCCTCCTTTAAGAAAAGACCTCTCCCCAAGGAAATCCCATCATTTGACAGGAATCTCGTGGATTTTAATCCACCTGCAATCACTTCCCAGTAATTCCATAAAAATACCTGTCTGGAAACTCCTGGGTTTGTCTCTACCTTGGGTTATGCTCACAAGCACTTCCTTCCTGTGTACTTTCCTGGCCTTGCCCATAAGTTCTTGCTTTTACACACTAACTTTCCCACCCACTCCTTGAATTCCTTCCCAGTGAAGCAAGAGCCTGGTTCCCAGGTCGAGTTCTCCTCTCTGCTCTCACACCATTTTCCCTGATGCTGCCAAAGGTGAGCTAAGGTGTAGAATCCCTGAGCCTGGGCCGGAAGTTTCAGTAGGCAGGAGGTTCAAGAAGTCTCAGTAGGCAGAAACTTCAATCGGTATGTTGGTGAGTGGCCTCCTAAGGAAAATACAGAAGTCCTGTCTGCTGATAGCCAGCCACCTCCCCTAGATATTTTTAAGGATTTATCCTCCTGAGTTTTGAAGGTTTCAGGAATCTTCACACTAAGATTAAAATTCTCCTAGAGTAAGTTATCAGCCAACAGTAAGTGTGCAGCTCTAGGAGAAGACAAAAGAGGTTGAAAGCTGACAAAGACAAAAAGAAAGGCCTCTGGCACCAGTTAATCAAGTTGCGAATACAAAGAAAGTTCTTGAAGGAAATGAAAAGTGCTACTCCAGTGAACACTGGAATGATAAGAAAGAGAAACAGCCTTATTGCTGATATGGAGAAAACTTGAGTGATCTGGACAAAAGATCAAACCAACCATGATGTTCCCTAGCCATAGCCTAACCCAGAGCAAGACCCTTGCTCTCTTCAATTCTAGGAAGGCTGAGAAGTGAGGAACCTGCAGAAGAGAGATCTGGAGCTGGCAGAGGTTGGCTCATGAGATTTAAGGAAAGAAATGTCTCCATTACATCGAAGTACAGTTGAAGCAGCAAATGCTGATGTGAAAGTTGCAGTGAGTTCTCCAGAAGGCCCAGCTGAGACACTGATGAACTGGGGACACTGATAGCAGATTTTCAGTGTGGATGTCTCCTACTGGAAGAAAATGTCACCTAGTACTTTCACAGTAGAGAGAAGTCAATGCCTGACTTAAAAGCTTCAAGAACCAGACTGACTTTTTAGGAGCAAATCCAGCTCATGACTTGAACGTGAAACCAATGCTTATTTACTATTCTGAAAATCCTGGAACTAAGAATCATGCTAAATCCACTGCCTATACTCTGTAAATTGAATTTTAAAAGTCTTGGTGACAGCACATCTGTTTGTAACATGGTTGGCTAAATATTTTAAACTGAGAATTGAGGACTACTACTACTGAGAAAAACGGATCCCTTTCCAAAGCTGACTGTTCATTGACAATCTACTTGATTATTCAAGAGCTCTGATGGAGATATACTGGAAATGAACTTTGTTCCAAGTCTATTAATGCTAAATCTGTTGTGTGGCCCATGGATCAATGAGTCATTTTGACTTTCAAGTCTTATTATTGAGAGAATGTGTTTCGTAAGGCTATCGTTGCCACAGATAGTGATTTCTCTGTTGGATCTGGGTAAACACTGAAACCTTCTGAAAAGGATTCACCGTTCTGGATGCTATTGAGAACATTCCTGATTTATAGGATGAAGTCAAAATATCAACATTAGCAGGCATTTGGAAGAAGTGGACTCCAACCCTCATGGGTGACTTGAGGGTTCAAGTCTTCAGTGGAGGAAGGGGCTGCAAATGTGGTGGAACAGCAAACAGAATTGGAGTTAGAAATGGAGCCTGGAGACACAACAGAATTGCTGTAATCTTGTGATAAAACTTGAAGGGATGAGGAGATATTTCTTAGGGATGAGCAAAGAGTTTTCAGAGATGGAATCTACTCCTGTGGACCATGCTGTGAACATGGTTGAAATGACAATAGAAGATTTAGAATATGACATGAACTCAGATGATAAAGCAGCAGCAGGGTTTGAGAGGACCAATTCGAATTTTGAATGAAGTTCTATGGGTCAAATGCTACCAAACAGTAGAGTGCCCTGGTGTAGAAGGGGTTGGGCACAGTCCACATACATCCCAAGGTCCCATGTTCACTTTCTAGGGCTGGTGGAGACAGTCAAGATGAACAACTAACTAAAATAAATAAAAGGCTTCTTCTTCTCTCTTATTACCTGCCTGCCTCTGCTTGCCTTCGTTTCTAGCTGCACCTTTTCTTTTAAAAAGGTATACACACACACACACACACGTATGCTATCAAGCAACATCACTTGCTACAGAGAAATCTTTTGTGAAAGGATGTAGCAAATGTAATTATTGTCTTCTTTTAATAAATTGCCACAGTCACCCCAACTTCAGCCACCACCATCCTCATCAGCATTGAGGTGAGACTTTCACCGGCAGGAAGATCATGACTGCTAGGGCTCAGATGAGGAGCAGCCATTTTTAACAATAAAGTCATTTTCATAAGGCATGCTCATTGTGTTTCTAGATAATGCTATTGCCCATTCAATTGACTGCAGTATCATATGAATAGAACTTTTATATGCACTGGAAAACCAAAAATTACATGGGACTTGCTTTTCATCATATTCTGGAACTGAACTTGCAACTTCTTTGAGGTGTGGCAATACCTACTCCAGGCAAAGTTTTCCATGCCCAGAAGACCCGGGATTCCTGGGCCATGAAACATAGCCCTGCACACCCTGGGGACAGAGATAGGAGGACAACGGATCCAGTCAGTCAAAGACAGAGAGGTCCTGAAGCTAAAGTCAGAGTCATGCTTTCAAATTGGAGCCTCTAAGTCTTTCCCTAAAGGTGAGAGCCAGGACAGGAGTACCGTCATCTGGGCCTGATTACTGCTGGGCTCTCTGGAAAGTTTTCCCTCCTTTGCCTTAACTCCCCTTTGCAACCCCCATCCTGCATGGTGTCCCCAGGTATGCACCTCACCTGGGACACCCCCATGCCCATGCTCCCTGTTTTCTGATTTCCTCTGCCTTGTGGGAATGGCTCAAGTCTGGCGCTGGGAAAAGCCTTCGGATGGCTCACCCTGTCTGTTTATCTTGTCTCTCCAACCAGACAGCAAGGTCCTTGAGGGCTTCTATTTCTTCTCTTTGTTTCTTTCCACAGTGCTCAATACAATGAAGTTTCTATTTGTTTGTCTACAGATAAACTGACACCCCTGCTCCTAGCAGGTAGTTTTCCTGCAGGCAGGTCAATCAGTGGATTTTCTGGGAGATGGGGAGAGAGCTGAGAACTTGGCGCTACCTGTCCCTTACTAGCCCCCAAGAATGCTCCATCTCACCAGTCATCACTAGACACTTGTCTAATGGTCAGGGAACCTGCCTGTGTCCCCAAGGCTTTGAGTCCACTGACTGTCCACCTTGGTCTAGAGTTGGGAGTGGGGGATGAGTTGTGAGTGACTGCTTCTTCCTTTGAAGGGGACACTGTCTACCAGAGAAGTCTGATGTCAGGCAAGTGAATTCCAAGTTGAGATGGGGCTGCTGGCTGCCCATATCTTGCTGTACATGAATTTCTTAATCTTCATGGACCTTATCTTAAAGGTTTGACTGAGTGGGGAATAAATGAGTAAACGAAATTGTACAATTGAAACACTTTACCCAGGAACTGGCAGAGTGGGCACCCCAAAATGTTGGCCCTCAAGGGAGCACTACACATGGACCTTCTTTTTCTTCACAGCCCAAGGGCTCAGGCTGCTGCCTCCGCTACCGTCTGGTCACCTCCCCTGACTGCTTCCTCTCCCCTCCATCCTTGAGGGACATAATCGCAGAAGAAGGAGAGAGTGGGAAGGAACCCCTTGTCCCTCCCTGGAGGGACCCCCCCACTCCAAGAGTGGCCCACCCTGTCTTTTTACCCCCTCTGGGCACCCCTGGCACCCTGGCCCTGCTCTGCTCCCCAAGTTAGAACCGGTGAACTTGCTTTTACCGAAAAACCCCATGAGGACAATACAGAGATCCTCTTTTTAATGTAAACCTTCAAATACAAATACTTGAGCGGATGTACTATTCTCTTATCTCAGGCTTTCTTTCCTGTCTGAAGCCAATTCCTTTTGATAGAGCTTGAGTTCCCTGTAAAGAGGCCTCTTTGCAATTGCACATTACGCATTTGTGCAAAGGAACTCCTTCCTGGCTTAGTAAGTGCCCTTAAACAGGATTTTGTAAATATTTCAAATAAGATTTTTATTAGACTCCATCTTTTAGAAACTTCTGCTGCTCTGTGGGAGCCAGTGTTTCAAGGACCCACTCCCTTTGGTTGAGTCACAGTCTGGGAGAGGTCCTTTTCCTCCACTATAGCTTCTACAGGGCATGGTGGACCCAAGACCCACTTGGAATCACCTTCTGTTCTGGATGGCAAACACTGGAAACAAAATGGCCCCAGGGGATGGGGAGTCTTGCGGTGTTTGGTTCAGGGAGAGATTGATGTGAGGTGTGCAGGCATTGACAGCACCTCCATGGAAGAGGCAAGATTATCAGGACCCCAGTCTATCAGAAAGAATCTGCTAAAGCAGGAGGGCAGAGCTTTCCTGCAGCACCGGAAGACTCAGGAAGGACACAGGGGGACTGGCTTTCACTTTCCCTGAGGTCTCCTCTAACAAGACCAGCACCCCTGCCCTAAGGGACTCAGCAAGGACATTTGGAGGCCTGGAGGCACCAACAAAGGAAATAAGAATAAAAAGGAACTTGACATTCAAGGCTGGATGACATCAATACCTTGCTCCCTCCAACCTTCCTCTAATACCTTCCCAGAAGCCTCTGAAGGCTGCCAAGAGACTGTAGGCCATAGTTCTTGACTCCAGCCCCCTCTGATGAACCCCTGCCCACTCTTGAGATGTCAGCTAGGACTCATGTAAATCTAGAAGACTGAGTTGACCCTCCCCACATTTCCCAGTGAACCCTGCTCCAAGCAACCTGGATCAGCTATTACCTGTCAGCCTACCCTTGCAGATGACAAGCTCCCTGAAGGTGGGACTGCCATGGAACCTTCCATTCAGACATAGAGCTTGTCTAGTCTTCATCCTTGAGTCTGAGAATCCCTGCCCCCAACCTGGCCTGGGTTCTGTCCATCACCCCGCTGTCCAAGGCCCTCTGCCTTGAAGCAGTCTGGAACAATGGCTTGGCAGGGAGATACCACCCATAATCTGATTTTTCCCAGCCAGCATCTTCACAATACACCTGAGTGTCTCCTTTGTCTAGAGAATGCCCAACAGGAGGTGCTGGGAGAGCTGGGGATCCGGGTTAGAGTGCGGTTCAATCTTATCTCCTGCTCCATCTCCTGCCTCTCTGCTCCCACCGACTTTATCGAAGAGCAGAGAACTCTGCTTTTTCAACCCTGAAAGGCTTCAAGTTATTGGACCTTAATCAATGTAGATCTCAGAGCGCAGACAGACAGACAGAAAGCATGGCTCTCACCAAAGCTGTCTTTCCTTGTCTGGTTTCGGGTCACCTTTAGTCTGAACTGATGCCATTCACGTACAATCTGACTAAAGCCTGCAAGACATCAGAGAGACGCCAATCACCTGCATTTCCCCTAAAACCCCAGTCTCTGGAAGCATATGACTGATGTCCTAGGTTCAGCAGGTGACAGTTTTTGGCCATTATCGAAGAATCACTGGTCCCCTGACAAAGCTAGGTCCTACCCACTTTCCACCCCACTGATCTCTGCCTCCTTTGCACTCAGTCCTGCACCTGCTTTGTACCCTCTGCGTAGTCTGAGGTCAGGAAAAGATGTGACCATGTAGAGGAGGGCAGGTTCCCTGAAAGATACCAATTTTATTTTGTTGAGTTAGAAAGGAGGAAGAGTAAGAGGGGCACATGCTGGGTGTTTTGAATCATTTTACTTAACACTCACATGTTCCACAGTATTTTTTGAGCATTTGCTGTATTCCAGGTACTAGCAGGCAGGAAAATCAAAAAGGTAAGTTTTATCTCCTACCCATCCCCCATCCCCAGTCCTGGAGTGGGGTGCAGACATGGGTGCCTAGTATAAGCATGGAAGACGACGGCACAGAGAATACTGGGAACCTGGAATTGGATAACCGGCCCTCGGGGGGGTCTCAGAATAGCTAAACCCTCCTCTCACCAAAGAGATTTCCGGAGGACTGGGGTTTTGTCTGATTATTTGTCCTGTATTGCTAATGCCTGTCTCAAGGAATGCCATATAGCATGCACCCAATCAATGGTTGTCAAATGACTGATAGCAACACCAAGTCAGAATGATCGCAGTGATGGCATGGTGGCCATGGGGTCTTGGAAACAGGGCCTGAGAGGTAACAGCTATTCCTTGGTGCTGCTGGCATTTACATGGGATTTGACTCAGCAGAAGAGGAGTGATGTCTGTGCCCAGTCACTGCCAGAGTGGCAGAGGGCAGCCTCGCCAAAGCCGGGGACAGTGTGAGTGTCAGGAAATTCAGAAGTCAGTGTGGCGATATAGCTGCAGGGGTGAAGGGAAAGATGGTGGCGCCCTCTGGGAGCCCTTAGGAGCCCAATGCAGAAGTGGTCTCCTCTGCCCTTTGGTTGATGTGCTCATGATACCATATTCTTAGGACTCTGGCGGGTGAGGATGGCCAGTCTGGCTTCCTGGGGAATTTTCCTTCACCTGGTTTGGGTGGCACCTGGGATTCATGGACTTTTGTCATCACCTCCTGCAGATGTGACTAGAAGGCCATTGGCAAGCTTTCTACTACCTGAAGCTCTTCCTTTTTGTTTATTTATTTATTTATTTTTAAAGAAAGATGCAGGCGGGAATGATGGAGAGCAGAGGCAGGCAGGAAGGAAGAGTGAGGAGGAAGCAGCCCTTTATTTTGGTCAGTTGTTCATCTTGGTTGCCTGCACCAGACCCTGGACAAGAACCAGGGGATGCATGTGGACTGGGCCGTCGGCTGGGGCGCTGGACATACCCACTCCCCATCAGGGCACTGCAGCTCCTCTTGAGGCCACTCTATAGGAAACTTAACACAGCTCAGGACACTTGTCTGGGGTGGAGTGGAAAGTCCAAAGCAGGCATTTTAAATAGCTTAAAAGGCTATCGATAACTTCATGGTAACTCTGATTTTATCCTTAGAGTTGGGAATGCTGGTCCCGCCAAGCTTTGTGAACCTTTGACTTGGATCCTTAAAGCTTTAGATCACATTAAAATCAGAGCTCGCTCCAGCCCGCTGCCTTCAATATTTCTGCTCCACATAATCGAAGTCATCTCATCACCTGACTGTGGACTGCCTGTCACCGTGAGGAGTGACTTTGATCCCTTCCGCTCGCTGAGGGGGGGGCTTCTGCTTCCCTTTCTCTGTGAAATTCTCTTCTTAACAAAGAAGCTGAAAGAGGAAAGCACTGGGAAGTGTCCCGTTTATGACTTATTGGCAACTTCAAACCTCTCCTTTTTCCAGTTGAGCACATATTCAACCCCACATTTTCACACCTTTCTGAGCAGAGTGTGATCTGATCATCATTAATGGATATAATGATTCTCCAATTAGCTAGAAACTATTATCAGGACATGGACTCAGGGACAGTTCACTGTGGGCCAGAAACTCTTCTGTAATTGTCTCAGAAAAAGAATCCCACACACCCAGAATTTTCAAAGCATTGTCTAAATAGAAATTTTAGTATTATTAGTATTATTTAGTATTTAGTATTATTTAGTAATGTTCAGCATTAGTTCAATAAATATAAAATCAGATGTACGCAGAGCTGCATATGCCACTACATACAAAGCTACATACATACACACAACTCTTTGTAACTCTGCACAGCTATGCAGGGTGTGTTACTAATTTCACCACAGGAGTAGCTGGTCCTTGTACATAGGGATCAGAGCCTGATTCCTTGGGCCAGAAGGTCCGGGGTCAGTAGAGATGCTCAAGGCTGTAGAGTCAGGTCCAGAGCTGCCTATGTGCCTAAGTCGTGATCCAACACAAAACAGCCTCTGGTTGTGGGAATCGTGTTTAGTAAACGACAGCAAGAGCAAATGCTGCTCTCCTCCCCTTCGTTGCACAATCATCTCAGAAGTTCTTTCCTAAATTAAAAGAGTCATCAAACACACACAACACACACCCCTTTCATAGTTGGTTTTAAGCAACTTGAAGTTTAGAATGTCTTGTATTGAGCATCTCCACCTGATCACACCACACAATTGCGGTGTGAGTTAGTAAAGACGAAGATTGCTCCCTCCAGCTGAAACCTGCTGGCTTCAGTCCACAAAGAGTGGGGTCTGGGAGGCAGTATTTCTAACATAGTCTGTAGACCAGGCCAAGGGAAATCTCCACCACAGGACCAGCCCTGGAGAAGCCCTCATCTTTGTGAAAATAATTATATAAGTCAAATTCCCCATTTTCAGTTTTTTTTATTTTTATTTTTATTTATTTACCGTGTGGTCTGAGATCATACAGTGAGCAGAGAGAAATTTTCAGCTCACTGCTGACCTCGGCCTTTAAAGGACCCAGGAAGCAGCCAGGTGCACTCCCAGAATGAGAAACCCAGCAGCATAGGCCTGGGTCCATCTGACCAAACCTGATGCTCCCCACCCTTCCAGAATCTGTGCCCCACCCCAGGATGGGCTGAGATCAGCAGGCAGTTACTGCTAGTTCCATTAGCTCTCCATCACTCACTCTACCACCTCTTGACTTCAGGACTCTGTTTCTGACTTGAGTCTTGCCTGAGGGCAGGGCTGAATCTAACAATGACCTTGGCCCTTGGGACCAATTCAATTGAGTACCAAGGCCTGTCTTTACAGGAAAGTGCATGATGGACAGTAATACCTTTCCCCTACCTTACTGTCCTGTTCTTCTAATTCTTGTTCCTAATGGTTTCATCCAAAATTCTGACTGATGCACTTAGTCTTTTATGATTTCTCAAATTTTGACAGTATTTAAGTAACAATCTTTGTTCCACTTATTCTCTTCTCCATTGTCATGTTTTCTTGTTAATTATTCTTTAGGTTTCATTTACCAATTTTAATAATATGCTTAAAACTGAATTTCTTGGCAGACTAAGTTGTATACATATCATGATTCTTATGTAGGCTGAAGCAGGGGATGCTTCTCAGGTGCCTCCACCTCCACTTTATCTTCTTCTCCTTGAACCTCCATAAATATTGCTGTAATAGTTCAGGGGCCTTGTCAAAGTTTCTAACATGTACATTATGATATATAACAACATTTCAATTTTCTAGAGTTTAATCAAAGTTGGGTCCAATAGCATTTATTGACTTTAGAGTTCGTATTGGGTCAGGATTTTCTTGTGTAACTATTTTAGTTTCTAATTATCTTTTATTTTCCTATTGACAAAAGAAATATGCCTTTTACTCTCTAGAGGATGCTTGGATATTAGGGCACTCCATATATAAATAGCATTTGGGATCATCCAGAAATATATGGAGGCAGGGGCCCACCGGGGCAGACAAGGGTCATACACTTACTTTCCCAGCGTCCTAGCAACTAGGAAAGCACATGGGCCAGAAGTTGGGCCATTTGCATGATGCTGGGGGCTAGAATCTGCAGGGTGTCACATGGGACAACCTGATGGGAGTCTAGCTGTGCAGCACACAGCAGTGGGCGCCTAGAGGTGCCACAGACCAGCAACACTGCACATTGCTTGGTCATCTCGGCTAGTCTTCCCTCCCCTGGCTTTTTCCCTTTATTCTGAGCCTAGATCTCACAGCATTACACCTCTTCTCAGAATGTCTTGAATTCTTACCCAAAATCCCTGTTTAAGTTAGCTGATGTTGGTGTCTGCTTACAATGAAGATTCTTGAGTTGCACAGACATGGGTTCTAAGAGTGGGTTATGAAGAGGAAATGCTTGTGGAAGAGAAATGGAGGAATCTGGGGTGATTCTCTGACCTGATACCACTGAAGACAGCAATGATTCTACTATCCAGAGATGAAATCTGACTCCGTAGGACAGAAAGGGGTAAATAAGCCATTAAAACTGGATAAAGCTGTTGGGGCGGGGATTGGGGAAGGGTGAGGGCGGGGACACAGGAGCTACTTAAAAAGTTCTACTTGATAAGAATGATCAAAATGTAAACAAAAAAATAGAAACCAAAAAGTGCTTTCCCCCAAAAGAAAGAACAAAAACTCAGATCTAGTGAGTAAAGGCCCCTCCCAGGCCTCAGTGGAGTCGCAGAGCTGGAGCCCTTGACTGGAGGGCAGGCAGACTAGGATTCTACAGTGACTATCACTAGGATTTCCTTAAGTGGCCCTCCAAGCTTTTTCCTGAGGGATGTCACAGGCAGAGGCAGTTCAGACCAGAATCCCTGGAGAGAGCGCCTGAGGCAGGACATTTGGAGAAGCAAACAGAGGTAAAGGGAATGGGATAGGAGCAAGGCAAAGAAAAGTGAGGCAGCAGAGCTGGCAGACAGCTGTGCTTCCCACAAGCTCTCATGAGAGTTGTGACTCAACAGACGCCTCCACTCAGCCACAGGCTGTAAGGGACAACTGTGCCTTGGGACCAGCCATCGGTGGGGAGTTGGCGGGAACATCTATCTTGTGTGTCCTGTTCCATGAAGACATAACTCCCTTCACTTCAGGACAGCATGACATAGCTCCTTCTGCAGATGTTTGAAGATTCAGATCCTCCTCTTTGTGGAGTGAGGCTCCATCAGAGTTTGGGAGTGATTGCAGGCAACTTGGATGCTTGATGCAACTTCCTCTAGGAAGTCAACATGGGTCTGGCTGTCAAAGTTGAAATAAGCAATGGGATCAGGGGACCAGGTGACCGATGAGGCCAAGGGAACCTAAAACAAGCAAAAGTGTTAAAACATAGAAGTTCAAATATTTCCGGACTTGTTGAGACAATGGCTCTAAGGCACACCGATCCTTGGGGGTCCAGAATATTCTGCTGTAAAAGTGGGGACTCCTAAGATCAGATAAAAAACAAAGTTTTGTATTGAATCTGCTTCAGGGCAAAACATTGTTCATTTACCCAGCTCTTGAACGCAGAGTAGAAAGTGTGATCTCAGAAACCCTTGTTTCTTCCCTGTTGTATGGAGTAAGCTCTATTTCAGTAGAGAAAGCCAAACAAGTCCAAGGCTCTTCTCCCTACCAAATTCGTAATTCAAGATTTACCACCTTCAAGGAGTCAGAAAGATTGGTTACACCATCACTAGGTTAGATGCTGGAATGTCATCTCCTCTATTCTGCACTTAGATTATGACACACTTAACTGGCTGATTTCAAACACAGATGATGTTCTAGGTGTTGTCTCATCACTGAAACACATCACCTGGTATAAGTCTAATCATGTAATGAGTGTCTTTTTCTCTCTCCATCCCCACAAATATTAGAATAGCTTAATTTACCTAACAGGGATATGACAGCAGAACCTTGAAAAGCTATGGCCTAATCTGCAGGTGACTTTTCTGACTCACCATCTCAAAGAACAGCATGTGAAAAATATGCTGATCAGACCCCGAGAGCCTGAATTCACAGGTGGCCTAGACTCAATCCTTGACAATCCTCATTCAGAAGTGTAAGTGCCAGAGAGTGAACAATAAATCTCATACTATCATAGGGCACTCCTCTCAGTAAAATTTCCAGGGCTCTGCTGGCCGAGGTGTGTGGATTAAGTTGTTGTTCCCTTCGCCTCTAATCACTGAGCTCACTGACTTCCTTAAACTTCAGGCTAGTTCAAGAATCAGTTTTGAAAGACTGCATTCTGGAGTCGCTTCACAGTTGTTGACATTAGATTACTTTTCAAAGAACATTCTTGGGGTATTTCCACCATATTTCTTGGAACCTATGTTTTCCTTACTTAGCCCTTTTTTCATATCCATAGAGCATGCCCTCACATATATATATTTAAAGAAGTGATGTGCAGGAAGCAAATGTTTATGAATTATTTTTAGAAATAATGCTTGAAAATTAATTTAGCTGTATTTATTTAATAGTTTAGTTGCATGTTTAATCCAAAAACAAAAGCTGCTTTTCTGATTCTACAAGTATTAAAGGGAAGTCTCATGCCAATGTATTACAGATCTTAGTGCATAACTATAACCACAGATTACAGTAACATTCAACAAACCCACCACAGATTGAAACTATACAACATCAAAGACATATTTAAGATACTTAACCTACCTAACCCTCCAAACGGTGTACCTGTACTCAGACTACTTTACACATGCTCAGAACACTTACCTTAGTCTACAGGTGTGCAAAATCACCTCACATAAAGTCTGTTTTATAATAGAGTGTTGAATGTCTCCTGCAATTTATCAAACACAGTACTGAAAGTCAAAAACAGAATGCTTGAATTCAAAATTCATAGTAAGTTTCCTATGGAATGTGTGTCATTTCCCACCATCCCACAGTCAAAAATCCTGAGTCCAGTCATCGTAAGTCAGGGGTGGTGCTTCTGCATAACAAATTCCCACGACAGTGAGCTTAAAAACTCACACTTTGTTACAGTTTCTGTATCAGAAGTCTGGGTAGTGTTGAGGGGCGTCCTCTACTTCAGGTTTTCCATCAGCTGCAATCCAGACCCCTGCCTGGGCTGCTGTCTCATCTGAAGACTCAACTGGGGATGGAGCTGCTTCCCAGATGTTCCCAGAAATGAGTTCTGTGTGGGCTGTCTGATCAAGTGTCTCAGCTTCTTACTGACTGTTGGTTAGAGGTCATCTTCTCTCCCTCCCATTTTCATTAAAGCACCTTTCATCAAAGCACACAGCTGCAAAGGCCACAGAGTCTGGTTGCAAGACAAAGGTTCCAAGCTTATGTAACATAATCGTGCAGAACCTCCCATCATTTTCACTGTATTCTGTGTGTTAGAAATCAGTGAAGGTCCTACCCACACTCCAAGGGAGGGGACTACATAGGACCTGAAATCTAGGAGATGGAGATCACTGAGTCATCTTAGAAGTCTACCTACAAATCCAATACTTCTCTCTGGAAGCTATGAGTAACTGTGATCATATGTGCTTTGATATGTGTCCAGACAAGTGTCTTTCTTCATACATTATACTTGCAGTTGTTGTGTCCTTACTACATCTAGTCTTGGAAAGTGTTCTGTATTTCTTTGGTTACCTTCTCCCTTTCATTTTGTCATTTTTCTCTTTTTGGGAAGAGATGGATATTAGTCTTTATGTCATTTTCACATAGTATTAGTTCTTTTTCTCCCTTGATCTGTCATGGATGTAAGAGGTGACACAATTTTCTATGGTACAATAAATTCAATTCCTGAATTTCTACTTCCTTAGAGATTGTTATGCTGTTTCTGCACTATGAATTCACACTTTAGAATGTGAAATGATCAATTTTTAAGTAATTTTGGCTTTAATTATTTCTTGTCAGTATAGCTACTCTTTTTTTGTTTGCATTCATTTGTTGAATATATCTCCTGATAAACTTGAACTTTGCTTTATAATCTCATGTAAAAATATTTCTTTAGATTGATAAATTAAGCACACATATTTTTAGTAAGTCAAATATGTTAGTTTAGCTTGGTAGCATTCTAAATTTTGTTTACATGTTTATATGCTTGCATATATATATATATATATATATACGTATGCATATATATATATATATAATATATACTCACAAAAATATATGCATAAGATATATATGTACACATATGTATGCATGTGTGTATATGTATACGTGTTTCATGTATATATATATATATCTCCCAAAGCTATAATATATATAAAGGTAACCTTTATAATTATTATATTGGGTAATGCCTTTGATCCTCTTATTTTTTGGTTCCTTCTTAGTAATGACAAAATTATTATATTTCATCTTCACTATCTTCATTCTTTATCTTCCATTATCTGATACTAGTCAATAAATTAATCTTTTTTAGTATTTATATTTTCACTATTAAATAATATATTTTGACTCCCAGCTATTGTAGAAACTTTACCTTTGTTCCCTTGATCAATGAAACTGCTCAGCTCCCATTTTCTTTGTTTCCTCCCTTTCCAATTTTTTCTTGGATTATTTCTACATGAACTGGACAATACTACTAACATTCCAGTTTCTTACACTATTTCCCACCTTTATTTTATCTCTAATACATTGGTAAATATCTTCAATTCTCACATCATCTCATTTCATTGAATAGTCCTCAGTGATTGTTCATATGACCAAAGTTCATTTCTAGTAGTTTCTAAAAGAAGGGCTCACTGGGACAACACTTCTTAATTGCTTACAAGATCAAAATTGCTTTTTCTGTAATGAAACAGTTTTTCTGGATATAAAGCCTTTGAGTCATACTTTTGTTTCTTGAATATCATGTAAGTGTTGCTCCATTCTGCTCTGGAACTGAATGCTGCAGAAGAGAAGCATTAAGTTACCCTTCCTTCCCCCCATGTAGAAATGACTTGATCTTTCTGATTTGTTCACTAAAGGAATCTAATCTTTGAAGTTGAAAGCTTTCCTAGAATGACTTTGTGTAGTCATTCTGCACAGATTCTATTTGTGCCCTTCAGTACATAGGTTCAAGTTTTCCTTGATTTCAGCAAAGTTGTATCTGTAATGCTTATCTTACTCCTTGTGTTTGGTTTTCTTTCTTGGGTCTGTCATATGTGACTATGAATCTCCTTTTTATCTTTTATGTATGCAAGTTTTAAAATTTCCTCTTGATTTTTTATCTCTATTTCATCTTATTAAAAATGAATTTTAATTAAAATCCTTTTTGTCCTTTATTATTTCTTCTAGAATCTTGATAATTTTTTATACTTTTTGCTTTGATATGTTCTAAGTTCCTATTTAATTTTTATCTTTAGATCAGCTGTGCTTCCCCAAAGTCCACACTAGGGCTGTTTGGGTGGAGCAGGAGATTGGGGTGTGCAAGTCACTAACACTAGCTGACTTTCACAATCTTGTTGGCACAGAGACAGATGACTCTCTGAAAAATGACTTGAATGTGTGAACTCTTTCTAGCCCGATGTCCTCTGCATTAACTAACCAGGCTCAGAAGACTTTCTCCTGCAGTCCCTATTAACCTCAAAAGTCATTCTCATTGTTGGAAAGCACAGCTAGATGGCATTCCCGCATGCATGTCTGCCATCCCCAGGTGGACTTACCCAGTTGCTGAGCTCTGCCACTGCCAAGCCCTCTCCTCATTCTCTCTCTTTTCTTCACTTCTGTCACTTCTGTCGCTTTGACCAGACTTCACACACGATATGCACTTTCTATCATCTTGGAGGACAGCAACAGGGTACAGAGGTTAAGACTATGCTCTCTAGAATCAAATTGCCTTAATTTTCATCTCAGACCTCACTTTCTTATCTCTGTGGCTTACGAAGAAGACTTAATTCTTCTGCCTCAATAACTCATCGGAAGAATGGGGATAGCAGTCACAGCTACCACTCAGCGCAGGCATGAGTTAGTGTGCAGAACTTTTTGAAACAGAGTTTGGTACATAGTGACTGCTATATAGCAGGTAGTTATTATTATTGCTGCTATTATTCTTTTCAGCACAAATGCTGCCTGTTGGATTTAAAGAATATTTTTCATTGTTGCTTCTGAATGGTTTCCGAAAGGAAGCAAGTGCTGACTTAAATAGCTGCTTTCCTCTCAGCAGATGACCCTTCCTTTTACGCTACTGCTTTCCTGAATGTCTCTCAATCCTCAGTGGTCCATTCATAGCTAAGAGTGCATAATCGGGGTTCATACAGCTTCTGCAGGTTTCCCCTGTGCTTGCTGGCCTTCCTCCATTCTGGGAGCCCTGCTACCTGTCCAGGCAGGTGTACAGGGCGCGGTTTCCTTTCGGGCTGCATTGTGAGCTGTGTAAGACGAGGTTCCAGCCTTTCTCGCAGAAATTTGAGTCCGTCCTCTGAGCAAGGCCAACACAAGGAGGCCCCTATTCTCAGGCATCAGCTTCCACTCTGGGAACTCTGGGCCCTTCTGGGAAGATTGGCTTGATTTCTTTGGGGAGTATTTCCTGCGCTCCCCATTCAACCTGCTGATAAAGTCTGCTGGGGGCGGAGGGCCAGTGGTGCCCCTCGGGGCCCTTTGCCAGGTGGCCCTCAGTGGGTGCTGCCCCTGCCCGAAGGGGTGGATACATGCCTGTAGGCTTCCCTGAGGGATGGGGCGTGGGTAAGCATTCAGAGAGCCTCTCGGTATCAAAGCCTGCTGGCCGACAGGGCAGAGAACCTAGAGGGGGATACCGGTCAAGGGCAAGTGCTGGTGCCCAGTGCGTCCTTTAGGTCTAAACTGTGAGGCGCGATGGGAAAAGAGGATACAGGAAGTCAGAAATCAGGACGACTGGAACAAAGCTGAAAGCAGTATGTATGATGGTGGCAAATGTAGTTATAAACATTATGAAAGTGTCAAAATTTCCTTTTTAATTTTTATGAGGAACTGACTGTCTCTGATATGGGAGGACCCAGAAGCAGATCTGAGAGGTCGCACTGCACCCTTGCGAGTCTACCTGTCCTCCTAGGTATGCCAGGTCATCTCCCATCCCTTGGAACCAAGCAGGGCCACTGATCGAGCCTCCACGTCAGTTAATAGGGGTGTTAGGCTGGCCCAGGGACAAAAGCAGCAGCGGCCATGCCGGGGAAAGGCCATGCCCAGGAAAACGGCAGCCAAGCCCGGGAAAAAGGTGGATGACGTCAGAATAAGGGATGCAACCCCCACACCTGGATTCACAGGGCCAATCCCCAATCGCCACATAGGAAGCCCGCGAAATTCCTCTGCTTAAAGAGCCGGTTCCCCTTTGCTCTGGGCGCGACTTCCCAGCCCGCGACTTGCCGGCCCTCTGCGTACTTGGGAGTTTCGCCCGGGTTTGCAAACCCCAATAAAGCCCTGGCTATTCGACATTTTTTGTCTAATTGACTTTTTCTCATCGCGGAGCCCAGAAAAACCTTACAAGGGGGACAGGTAAAATTTCAAAATATCTTGTAGTCATGACCCAAATGTGCAGCACAGTCTCTCCTTGAATGTGGTTCAGGTGTTGCAGGTAAATGAGAATCCAAAAGAGTAAGACAGGAGCAGGGTCCCCACAGAATGCTATTCAACACTGGTGGTGCGGCCTCTGGCCACCGGGAAACTCAGAGGGTTTTCAAAAGAAAGACATCTCTCCCTAAGAGGTAAACCTTGGCAAGTGTTTTTCTCAAATTGTTCAAAATCAGCTGAGATCCCAGTAATGCCTTTGGATCCTAAAGATCGGGCCATAATATGTTTTTATCACTGTTGGCATTTGTAAGAAGGAAAAAGATAAGAAACCCCAGCAAGACATTTGAGATGTAAAAAGCAGTCATTCATTCTCACTGTTAGCCTCTTTTTCTTTGCTCCTGAGAATCAGGAAGATGTAGGAAGGGAGGGGCCTTTGTCCCTACACTCTCCTCCAGAAACCTGCTAAATAAAACCTGTTAAATGCTCAACCCTGCATATTAAATTCTCACACTTAAGTGGGAAGTAAAAGTTTTAGATTCCTCTTTAAAGCGTTCCAAACTATTCTGTGCAACACAGCTTCCCTGAAATGCTTTGCAAAGCGTAAGGTTTGGGAAACTGTAATGAGTTTGGGAAATGTTGATTTGCTTAGTTTCCTTTTTAAAATTTCTGCAGCACCGTCATGTGTTAAAGAATTCAAGTTCTACAATATAAAGTCGATCGTTTGTTTAAGTGGGAGTTTCTCAAACATACACTCCTTTTTTTTTTTCTATCTAAATCTTAGAATTCTGTGGAGAAGCAAGGACTTTTTATTCTAACGCACATGGCTGCCGGCTGAGCACCCACAGGGGAGGTGCTGAAGGCCACGTCTGGCCTCGGTGGGCCAGCAGTCCTGACTCTGCCTCATTCTGAAAGTTATACTAAAGCCCCCAGAAACAGCTTTCTTTAGAACATTTCCTCTGTTGAAAACACAGCCCACTGGCTAGTTACCACGGAACTAATCAGCAATCGCTGGTGTGCTTTTCCCTGGGCTTCAAAAAGAGGTGGACAATCTACTTCAGGACGCCCCAAACATGAAGATAGTATCTTTGTACTTAAAAAGAATCTTGGTACAAGTTATTTTAACATAAGCTTGGAGTTTCAAAAAAATTTCATTTTCTAAAATATAGCGAAGGATGTATTTAAATAATGCTTCTCTAATTCCTTTCTTTATACTTTCAGAGCGTAAAATATATTCTCTTATAGCACTTAACATATTCTACATTTTATTATTGCTGTCAGGGCATGCATTTTTTTCTTATCTATGGGCAATAAATTACTTGGAAGCAGGTACTATACCTTTTCATCTTTTTTTCTCCTTGGATAAAACGTCACACTGGGTTTTACAAAACTGGTGTTTCATAGATTTTTGTTGAATGTTTGTCTGACATTGATCATGTCCCTATGAAAAAGCCTTGGGGAAATTTTTTGATATGTGTTTAATTTATGGAGAAACTGAGGCAAATTAGATGATTGAATCATTTTTCCCAAGGTGAACTAAAGTTGACAGAAATAAGATGAAATCCCGATTTCATAGACTCATTTACAGGACTGCAAAGAAAGTTTAAATAAATCATATTCTGATACGAAATCTTCTCCTGTGCACTTGCTCCAGCCTACAGGTGGCAACAACCCCAACGTGACCATTGCTGTCAGTAAAATAGCAGCATGGCTATGGGACACTGAACTTCAAAGCTCGGGTTCTGTTCTTGATCCAAATGCTGCTGATACAAGGTTGAAAAAGACATGGAGCCTCCAGTATAGTGACTTCATGTTAGAATTACGTGCTCTTACATGCTAGAAGTGCAGGGGACAGAGTGGTTGCCACTGTTTGTTTCAAGAGAACTGCACAGATGGATATCTTTTAGATTGGACTTTGAAGGATGAATAGGAATTGGCCGAGCAGAGGGAGGATATTCCAGACAGAGGGAAGAGCATGTGAAGTTCATGATTCCTAAAAACGCACCCTAAGTTGATGAATTGGAAAGTGCTTTGGTTGACTTGTGTTGAGCTTCTGGGGGAGGAGTTCCAAGGTTAGAGTTGACCAGAGAAGAAACGAGAAAGCCAGACTGAGTTCCGAGTTTGAGAGGCTAAGTAATGGAGTTTGGATGTCATCTGGACAGATTTCCCAGAGATCCTGCCCCTCCACCATGGTGTCCTCACTGCAATCCTGCCATCTTGGCACCGTCATCAGGACTGCAGTGCAGAAGAAAGGAGGAAAGAGAGGCAGGACCAGGACCATTTAGTCACCCAACTCCGCCTTTTCTTACTGCCTTTGTGCTCCACACACATGAGAGACACCACCTGTGGTGAGCAAACACGTTATTTTCTGCAAATGAGCTTATTCCCCAGTTCTGTTTAAGGTACATGTCAATATTAAGTAAAGATCTTTAGAAACCCTTCCATGCTCCAGTAGGTGTTGGTGACAAAACAGTGGGGTTGCTCAACCCCATGCAACCCAGCGGAGTGACTTCCCGAAGATGAAGCTGGAGCTCGCTTCCTTCTCCACACCTTGGACTTACTTCCCCAATGGGAAGGGAAATACCAATCCCCCCAGTTTTATGCATGAGAAAACTGAGCCTTATGAGGAGGGAGTCACCTTGGCTTCTTCCAGTCCTAATGTCCTTGTCACTGCCCATGGAAAAGTGGTAGTCCCTCCCTGGGTGGCCTTCCCAAGGCTGCTTCCTTCTTATCATCAGAGCTGGCTACATGAGAGATGTCACTGGGAAGGAATGACTGATTTTCCCATAGGGAGACTAAGGTCCAGAGACCCCGCTGGTCCCTAAGGTCTCAGAGAAGCGGGTGGTTCAAGGACCTGCTCACGTTGTCTGCTGGTGACTGTCTTCTCTAGGCTCCACTGGCCTGGCCAGTCATCCTTGATTTCTTAAACACCTTGTATTCATCCAGCGTAACTTTGGAGAAATTCGTCTTTGATGAATCACCCAGGGAGCTTGTTAATGCAGATTCTGATCCCATAGTTCTGGGCTGGGGTCTGAGAGTTTGCCTTTAAGTTAGCCATTGGGGAGGGTTGCACTGTGGGGACGAGAGGAGGAAACCCATCCTTGGAGAAAACACAAGTTCAAGGGCAGAGACCTCTGTCTGTGCTTTGGGGGCTGGTTGAGGCCTGGAGATAACTGTTGTCTGGTGCAATGAATGAACACATGATGAGAACCCATAAAGGTTTATCTCACTGGCCAACAAGCAAGGCAAACCTACAGGAGCCCAGTTCATGACACTCAGGGCACTAGTGATTTCAAGCAATTCTTTTCAACTACAACAAAAGGTGATTACTTATTTTATGTGATGAAGTAACTTCTTTTATTCATTTAATGAATATTAGTATGCATGACACCATACTTGGCTCTAGGGTCAAAGGTTAAGCAGAGGGTCATAGACTCTCAAAGTCCAAATGGAAAACCAAAAGCCAACCCTCTTGCCTGTTATCTCTGCAGTGACATGCAAACTTTGGTTTTTTTTGACACAATAACATATCTAAGGGATATATGTTACATTGTGACCCTGGTATGTTGATGTTTGTGTGTGTTTGTATTTGTGTATGTGTGTATGTATATATATTTATATATATATGAATTTGTATAAGGATATGTACATGTATTTTTTCAAATATCCTAGACATGAGAACACAAAGGAAAGAAAGAAGTGACGCTGACATCCGGGACCTCTGGAACATGGCGGGGACCTTGTGACCCAGTAGTGATACGTGTGAAAGGCGCCACCTCTGCCTTCCAGGAGTTCCCACTGGTGCTCCTCAGTAACCAAGGAGACAGGGGACCACGATGATGAATTACACAGAGGATGATACCCAGCAGGACCATGACTAAATATTGTGGGGAGGGGAGAGGGTTGGCAAATGAAGAATAAGCAAGCCAAATATTTATGCTTACCCTGTAAGATATGCTGATGTGTTCTATTTGATCTTATTCTATGATCTTCCATTTTCCTCCCTTTCTCCTTCCCTTCATCTCTTCCTTATTCCTTCTAAATGCTGACTGTTGCCCATTTAATTAATATACCCTCAGCGGGTTATAACTTATGTTTTGGAAATCACTGGTCTGGGATAAATAAACGAATGTATTTTAGCTTGGATACCAATTTCCATTGCTTGACAATAACAACTTGAAATACTACGTTAAAAAAGATTCTGGTTGAATCTAGGATTTGCAAAGAAAGTGTGATTTATTAGTCATGTAATTGGCTTAGAAGTAGAAAGTGACCATCTACATGTCAATTATTTGCCATCTGAGATTTTCTATTAGCCTGGGAAAGACAGATACATCTTTCCTGTGCATGCAATATATGCAGGTCATCAGAGATATTCAAGAGCTCTGTGAAGATTTGAGTGACTCAAGATTAGAGTTTACAAAGAAAGGTTTAAGTTGCTGTTTATCATGACTGATTTTTCACATCGGGACTGGGACTTCATACAAACAAACAGGGCTGGTGCAAGGAATTTTGGCACCTTAAGTAAACCCCACATTTGATGCCCTTATATGTTCCACTCTAGGTGTCCTGCCTAACACACATGCTGCTTTAACCATCCCAGTGCCAGAAATGCCCAGTAATCCCCACAGTGCCAGAGATAACCCCCACAGTGCCAGAAATAATTCCCAGAGTACTTACCTGCAGCTTGACCACTGTGGTGTTCTGCTCCCTTTGAAGAAACAGGTGCTTGCAATCAGGAGGAATCCTCTTCCTGCGGCTCCTGTTTCCTCACTGGGGACGGGAACAGCAATAGCGTTCCAGTGGCCATCAGCACCAGCAAGAGCTGACTTTAACATGGGACAAAAGGGACAAATGTTTTTGGGCCTCCTCAACAGACTGGGGCCAAGGCAATTCAGCTATTCCTTTTGTCCCACATTAAAGATGGTCCCGGTTTATTAAAAATAGGACAAAATCAACATTTATATTAAAATGATGGATGGTGGGAAATATTAAGAAAAAGATAAAGACTTTAAATTGCTTCATATAATCAGCCCAGTGATAAGCCCAGAGGTTATAAAGCAGCCCTGACCAAGCATTCTTCATGAGGTGGTGTCAGGCAAGGAGGATTTTCATTCAAGGAGGATTTTGTGAGAGTCTGAGGCTGATGCAGGAGGAAGCGGGGTTCAGAAGCCAGTCTTCCCCTGATTTGGGAAGAGCAGCACCAAAGAGGCCCTGCTTCTGCAGAGCTGGTGACACAGAGATGAAAAGTGGATGGAGTTGGGAAGGGGGAAGAAGGGACTGAAACTTCCAAGGAGCCTGGTCTTGTCAGCTGTTATGAGATAAAGACTGGCTTCTGTAGCGAGTGGTCAGTGAGAAGCATCAGTGTAAAACAGTGTCAGGAGGCAAATGATGCGAGAGACTTTGAGCAAAGGAGGGGGCAGTGATGTCACCCCCTGTAGGAGCTCACCAGCTACTCGGCAAAGAGTATAAGTGGGCACTGCAGCCACAGGCCTGGCCAGCTGAGAAGGCTTCGTGGTGCCTGCCCACAAGCTGGGAGGATAAAGCATGCAGACGTCCAGTGGGGTCCAGTGGGGTCTCACTGTGGTAGAAGGGAGCCCTGGCCTGTTGCCTCCGAGGAGCTCAGGCTGAGGCGAGTGCTTCCTCAGTCTGGAGCCCATCTTCCTCCTCCTGCTGTTTCTGGATGCAAGGAGCATCCGATAAACATTTGCTTTAAAAGTGGATATCCCCAAGAAAGAGTAAGATTCAAGAAAGTAAAAACATTAACCTGGGAGTTAGGTGGCAGGCCAGGTAAATGACCATAATTTCTTAAGGTCAAGTTAACCACAGAAGACCAGACCCCTGAGGCTTCCATCAGCACTGCCCGGAGAAGCATCGCTTCAGAGATAACCCAAAGCGTTTTCATGTTGAAATCTCATATTTCTAAAGTGGCCACCTGCGACCATCATCAGAATTAGAGATGGTTTGGGAACTACCCATGACTGTCCAACAAAATCCTATCGTAAGAAGCAAAAAGTATGCTGCTGAGAGCCAGCTGGGTTTCTTATAAGTAGTGTTAGAAGGTAGCTAAAATCTTTGTCTTTATTCTCATTCTCTCTCCTTCCCCGCTCCTATTATTTGCCAACCAGTGCATTTCCTCTGCCCACCTCTCTCCCCCAATCTTTGCATCCAAACGTTGACAAATCTCTGTAAGAGCAGAGAAAAACGAATGACCGAAGACTGCAGGGTGACTCATCATAAACTTAATTTTCAGTAAAAGGGTTTTGTGCACATACAATGCTCAACAGTTCAAATAAGAATCAAGGGTCATCCTACAGCCTAGCATGTTGCCTGCGTTGAAGCCAAGCAGGCAAGAAGGAGGGAACGTGTGGCTCAAAGTCACATAAAAGCATCACTTTCCTTCCACCATATTGAACAACCTGCATGGTCAGAGGCTACCTAGCAGCTGATCTAGGCACTGAGCCAACTCCGGTCAATTAAGAGAAGTCGGGGAGTATTTAAGATCTGGTGCTACCATCTATCATTAGAATTGAAGCCCTCGGCAAAGGATAGCCTGGGAGCGCATCACAAATTTTTCTTGACGTTGGAAAAATTGGCTTAAGGGAATTTTTTAAAAAGTTGCAAGGGTTCTTGATTGGAATTTTAACACACATCTTGCAGCTTGATTACAGCTACCACGAAGGGAATAACTCAAATGAATTCACGTTTTCTGCTGTCCGGCACAGCAATAAAGAATAAAATGCCAGAGAACTTGTTACAGGCACAGAGAACTGGGAGATGAACTGGTAGAGATGGAGCCCACAGAAAGGTCACGTCTGGAACGGCTGGAATGACCATACTGCCTTCATTTCAGTCTGCAGTCTCCTATTCTTGCAGCTCATGCCTTTTTGCAAAGGGAAAATTAAGAGACAACCATTCCATATGTTGTGTTTGGTGCCATGAGACATCATTGAGGCATTTCCTGCAAGTGGGATGACCTCACAGCCTACACTGGCCTCACTAGGAAGGGAATAGAGTGTATCTAAGATAGGGTGACCGTTCAGGGCATTCCAAGGTACACATGAACATGCGTGAATTTAACCTGCTTCCAAGGGAGAAAATTCTTTGAAGTTTCTAAACCAAGGCTTGACCAAGTAGTAATAATGATGCTAACATTGCCTCCATGGGCAAAGGAGATCATGGATAGACATCACACATTAGAAAAGCAGTTCCTGTGTTGGTTCCTGTCCGCTTGCGTGACCCTTCACAGTTAGGGACAACAGGGGAGAGGATGGGTACCAATGGGGAAGCTCAGTCCCAGGTTTTGGAGGCAAATGCTCCACTGAGTTAGCCTCTGCTCCTTCTGCATCATGTTCTCACTCCAAGAAGCCAGCCTTGTCACCACTTGAGACATGCCAAGGGCATCTCAAATATCTCTGCGCTCTGCCTCCTCCCGCTGAACAACCAGGCGAGAAGATCTGATAAAGCTTGTAGAGAGCCGAGGATGCTACTTGTAGTGACTCTAACTCCATGCCACGTGCCATCTCTCGGAATTCAGTCATTCATTCATTCTGTCTGTCTGTCTCTCTCATGTATGTACAGGCATGTATGTAACAGGCTGAAGGGCAGGCTTGAGACTGTAACCCGCCTGGGAAGAACTGGCCTGGTGACTGCGTAGCTTTAACTGCTTCCCCTCGAATGAGAAGTCTTCCTCCCTCCCTATCTATCTGTGTGCTCTATCTATGTGCAGTCTGATGTGGAGATCTTAAGGGCCAGGATTTGAATGTGGTGGTGTGGTGGAGATGTGGGGGCTGTGTGTAACAGCACAAAAAGAGGCAGCAGCATCCTGTGATCTCCCCTATTCATCTGGGGGCTCCCCGAGTGTCTGGCCAGGGCCTGATGGGCTGACACAGACAGGGAAGCAGCTCACACCTCGTTCACCTCCTCCAGGGATCTGGGGTGGAGATGCGGCAGCTCTGGTTATGTCCCTGATGTCTTCACTGAGCTGTGATGATGTTCCCGAGCTCAGCACCCGATCTGACTGGACCTGTGCTGCCCTCTGTGCTGGGGTGCTCCCCACTGGTCAACCCACACCACTGTCATCACAGTTGTGCACTGGGTCACTCCACTCCACCCCCAGGCTTTTGTCTTCTCGTGATCACTGTAGCATCTCTTTACCTACAATGACACACCACGTGGCTGGGTGTGCTCGAAATCCTAAGTCCTAATATTTCTTCTAGTCTCTGGGTTCCGAGAGAAGGGGCTCTGTTTGCTCTCCTCCTCCCCAGCCTGGCCCAATGCCTGCGTTGCAGACACACCTCAGCACGGCTCCTCAGGGAGCCGACTGCTGTCTCTCCTCCCAAATCTCTGACACAGGGGGACACATGGAGGGGTGGGGTCTGTGGGACACAGTGAAAAGGCACAAGACTGGAAGCCCCCTTTGTATTAACTGCTTTTCCGCAGACATAGACATGGGGGCCATCAGGGGAGAAACAATCCAGCGAGCGCCCCCCAAGGCCTGGGAGGGAGACATGACTGTCTGGAAGCCCTGACAATACACCGCCTCTCACAAGAATTAAAGGTGACAATGTGCCCTGCCTGACCACACATCTTCCCTGAAGCCCAGCAATCTCTATCTTTCTCAGGTTGACAGATTAGGGAAATATGGTCAGAGAGATAACGGAACTTGTCCCAAATCTGCCCGAAGCCTCAGAGTCTTAACCCCCGACACCAGGCTGTCTGGGAAGGGTGGGTCACTGTAGGAGCTGGGCTTGAAGGCTGGTTTTCACTGGCTTCCGAACACTTTGTCCTCAATTAAAGTTGTCAGTGTCACATCTTACCAAAGGACTAATAAATCTTATTTCCAATAAGCGACTGCCAACATTAAAACATGAGCAAAATGTCAACATAAATTTTCCCAACAATTGTAACTCATTACCTCGACACAAGGCATGAACCACAGCGGTCAGTCCAAGTGACAAGTAAAACGTGGGACTTGTGCTTTGACAGCAGCGTGAAACATTTACAACAGCTCCCAGGACATGTTCGCCGCTGTCCCAATTCCAGGGAGGACTTCTGAGGGCCTTGACCACACAGAGGCCTCACACATGCATCCTGGTGCCTCAGGGCCACTGAGCAGCCAGCTGACCTGTGTAGGTGAGACCTTCTGGAAAGTGTCTGCCTTCTTAGAGACGTCTGGGTCTTCTCAGCAAACCTGGGGTCACTGTTGAGGGCCTTGTTATGGGTCTGCTTCAGTCCAAGAAGTCCAAAGACACCTTCTTTTATATCTCAAAGTACTTTCTTTGGGGACAATATCCTCTTTTGCTAAGGTCATAAGTGTGATGACCAGAGCTTAGTCAAAAATCCAAGGTTGTGGATAATCCAGTTATCAAAGTTTAAACATATTTCCTTTGGTTTCATCATTTGATTCCCACATCTATGGATTTCCAGGTCATAGCCATTAGCCATTTTTCAGCTTTTATTTGTTGTTCTCTTCCATATTTAATGAGTTCTTTATATATTCTGAATGCTAATCCCTTGTCAATTACTAGCTGATCAAAGTCTTTTACTCATTTGTGACTCATCTTTTTATTTAGTTACATGAACATTTAAATTTCACCCTTGGACTTCTCCTTTTTCTCTTTGTGGCATGAGTTTTTGATGTCTTAGCTGATATTTATAATGCTATTCCACATTTCACATTCCTTTGACAAAGATGTGCCATCTATAGTTTTTCTAAAAGTTTTGTTTGAACTTTCCTAATCATTCTTTTAAACACATTTTTTTTTTTTTCAAAAAGGCAAATGGCATTTACTGTGGTTATGAGGAGGAATCTGCCTTTGGGCCTTTGACCCTAATCCTTGAGTACCAGTTCTGGAGGTGAGTTACAGAGCATGTCTCCAGTTCTGGGGTCCACCTGGATCTCACTTGTGGGGCAGATTATCTCTTGCTCCTCTCATGCTGCTAAATGGATAATGGTACTAAGTAAACAAAACTGCAATTGTTTAAGCATCTGCGAATACTAAAGCTTTGTCCATCATATTCTTCTCTGGATGGTTTTTATACATCTATCTATCTGCGCATCTGCCTATCTATCTAGGTTGTGAAGTTGGTACACACTATGAATGTTTCTTGACAACTACTATTTTTCTACATGTGTATTGTATGGAGCAATATTAAAGTAAATATACACAGAACACATTGAAGTTGATTCATTAAAGGCCACCCTAGTCCCGTCGTTCAGGAAGCTAGGGTTTAAGACGAGGTGGGGTGAGAATATACATCACTGAACTCATTTCCTGCTCTGAGAGGGGTGGAGAAGGTACCAGGCCACTTTTATCTTTTCTCTCCATAATCTCAGCTTCTCAGAACTTAGTAAGGGAGAAGAACTTAAGACAGAGAGTAACTTAAAATTATTTCCCAGGTCCTAATCCAGTACCTGACAGATAGTGCTTAATACATATTTGACATATGTATTAATTCTGGAGCCTGAAGTCTGTGTGGCAGCTGCTCGCAAAGCCATGCCTTCTCTTCCATTCATGGGTCTGCAGGACAATGGCATGGTGGGATCATGGGAGTAATGATGTGACGAGTCAGCCTGATCTGGGTTCAAATACTGGCTCTGCCACATATAAGAAAATCCATGATCTTTCATCTTCTGTAATATGAGGATGATAATGTCATTGATTTTGCAAAATTATTGTAAGGATGAGAATTTGAAACTTTCCTTCTTTCAAACTCCTTTTGGATTTCACCTTAAGGCCTTTGAAAACTATTTTTGCTGTTGGCTAAAGTTAAAATTCATCCATTGAAACCATTCTGCATAACTCAAGGTTCAAGGGACCTCTTCCAGAACAAAAGCACAGCAGGATGTAGGACATACCTCCCTAGTTCTAGCTCTGAATATGCTTACTCCTGGTGTTACTGAGGATATGGGAAGGAAGTGTGCTTATCCACAATTAGTGAATTATTATGCAGCTTGATCTCAGCTAAACATCTCTCTGTACATAAATCAAGGCTCTGAGAAATGCTGGGCAAGTGCTGGGAATGTCTGAGGACTTCAAATAGCAAGGTGCTTTGAAGAAGCCCATTTTCCTAATGGAAGGGAAGAAGAACACATAAGAAAAATGATTCTTGCTTACCAATACATATCACAGGCTTCAGCATGTGGCGGAAGAACTTTGCTGATTTATATGTGTCTTCAGAAATCAGGTGCCATATTCCAGGAGGCTGGAGGTAACAAGAAGAGTGGGCAGGGGAACACAGCCTGCATGTCCTGGGGGGCTCTCTGTCAGAACGTCTCCTCCATGAGTAACTCAGACATCACGTGGGCTCGGTCCCCATTAATTGCATTTAAGCCAATGATCAATGAACATTTGCTCAAGTGATCAGAAATACCACAGTGGAGGGAGTAGATAATGGTGTATAGAGAAAATGACTCATGTTTTAGTCTTTGGTTTTACTAATATGTTACCAAACCAGACGAAAAATGTAGAGCATCTGTGTGGATCACAGAGCATGCTGACTCTTGGGATTTCTCAGCATGTGTGTGAGCACCTGACTTCTTCCTCACCCCGCTGTACAGCTCCTGTGGTTGAATAAAGACACCCAACGCCAGGATGCATGTAAAACCCATGCTCCTCTGTGGTATACTGTGGACAGAGATGGTTGGCCAGGCCCCTGGTGAGCACACGTGAGAGTTCACTCAAGGGCTCTGTAGGTGGAGAGAAGGTTTAAGTACATTTGTTCATTTTCAAAGTCATTATATTTGAGTTCTAGAGTTGCTCTGCCCCACGCCAGGGGGCAGCGGGTAGCACCACGTGAGAGTTTTGAGAAAACGCCTTCCTGCTACCTGTAGGACCAACCACCTGTGACTGGGAAGTCAGGCAAGTCCTTTCTGAAACAGCAGTTGCTCTGAGGCCCTCCAGAGAATGCGTTCCCATCTTCCCAAGAGTCTGACTTGAGTTGATGGAGAGGGCTCCCGGGTTCAGAGTTCCCAGAACAGTTCCCGTTAACATACGCTCACTTGGAAGAAGATAGTTGCTCAGATGCTTAGTCTTAGGGACAGGTGACAAAGTGCTAGGTAGGGTGGGGTCAACCCTCTTCCAAAGGTGGGCATGATGGCCAGTATCACAGCCTTATTCTTCTCTCCCTCAGTCCTGAAATGGTTACTTTCACTTGAGTGGCCAGGCCAGCAAAACAGGAATGCTGAGGTGTTCTACATTGCAAAAACAGTCCATTATCCTTTTTGTGTCCCACCTTCATTTTCAGTAGTAGGGTCCTCGCTTCCATTAGCCCAATTTGCTGCAATGCTGCATTGTAATCCTCTGACCATCTAATCTGAGCAAGAGAAATGAGTATACGTGAAGTAGCGGGAGGACAGGGATGGGGGAAGGAAGAAAAGAAGATGGAAGGAAGAGGCCGTTTTAAAGGCTCATCTTTGACTTCTGACTCGACACTTGGTTGGAGGTGATGTCACATAATGAAAGCTGGTCACTGCTGTACAAGTAGATAGTCAGAAAGTGACCTGCTTTGAAAGCCTTGATCTATGACTTTGAGAATCTTTAACTGTGCAGGGAAGTCGCTCAGAGACTCCGAGTAGTTTCTTTGTGGAGAGCTGAGCAGATTTTAGGACAATCAGGGCCAGAGGCTGACCTTGACGCTGACCTGACGCTGACCAGTCCCCCTTCTCAGGAGGGGTGCCAGGAGCAGACCACGTCACAGTACAGGGGGACATGTGAGCCAACTTTCGCAGGCACAAGAAGATGTTTGAAAATGACTTGTGTGAGTTTTCTAAGGTTATGAAACAAATTCCAACCTCTTAGCTGTTGTCATAATGCACATTTATTGGGGCTCCAGAGAGCACCTCCACAGAGGGCCTCGTGTCCTCAAAGTCCTATACTCAGAGTAGTTCTGAGAACAGCTGGGTTGGTCAGCACATCTCTGGAGCCCAGCTCCCCCAGCAAGATACTTTGCATGAACGTGGTGCATTGTCAAAGCAAAAAACCAATGTGATTCCAACAATACTACCAGCTCAGATACAAGCCCCCTCAGATTTCACCCATGTTACCTGTGCCTTTGGGCATGTGTGTGTCATCCTGTGAGATTTTATCACAGGTATGGGTTTGCATATAGAACTCTTTCATCACCACAAAGAAACTCTTCACGGCCCCACTGTTCCTCCACTGCTAACCTCTGGCAGCCACAGCTCTGTCCTCCAGTTCTCTACCGGTGCCATTTTGAGTAGGTGACGGACGTGGAATCATGCAATATTGTAATCTTTCCAGGTTGGTTTCTTTCACTTACCATCATGACCTTGAGGTCTCCCATATTTGTGCTTTCATCAATGGTTTATTCCTTTTAATTGTGAAGAGTATCCCCTGTACAGCTAGACCTCCGTGTATGTGCTGGGTTGTCAGTGGAAGAATACCTGGGTTGTTTCTAGGATTTTTCAACTATTACCAGTATGAAATTTGTGTATATATTTTTATGTGAACAAAAGTTTCCATTTTTCTGAGATAAATGCCCAGGAGTGCAATTGCAGGGTGATATGGTTTCCTGCAGAGATTTTAAAAACTCTTCGTGCCAATTTCTCTCCCAAGATGTTAACGATCACAGGTGCACATTCTCCATGAGGAGTCTGATGAAAGTAAACAACAGGTCAAAGCCCACATCAGTGACAAGAAAGCAAAGGATAAATGAAAACAGGCAAGAATTGTGCACAAATGTTTGAAGGGTGATGGAGGGCCAATGATATGCCAGGAAGAAAGAAGAGCAAGGGAGTAAGAGCAAGTCTCATATCTCTCATCTGAAAGGAAAAGGTATTTGGGGAACAGGAGAGACATTTAAAAATTTATAAATTTATTCAGGGATAAAAGGAGACTATATGATCTCTCTACACCAGGAAAAGATACCTAAAAGAAATGATCAGAAAAATGATCAGAACAAGAAAAAGCTCTTGAAATTTTTTTTAAAAAAAAGCATGATTGCTAAACTAAAACTATAGAAAACTCAAGAGATAAATCTGGAGAAATTTCTCAGAAAAGATTTTTACAATGGAAGAAATAATATGAAATATCAGGTATTTTTTCAGGAGGTCCAACATCTGGTGAATAGGAGTTTATCAAATAGAGAATAGTGAGAATAGAGGGAATGGCTTATCAAAATATTCACATAAAATAATTTCTTAGTCCTCCAAATGGGAAAATCTTCAAGTACTTGACATTATGAGTGAGAAGAGTCACAACCAGAAACTTATGTGAAATTTCAGCATAGTAAGATTTTTCAGAATGATTCTTAAGTCTTCCAGAAAAAAAAAATCGGAAAAAAGAATCATATTGGCATTACACTTCTTCTGTCAGAAACACTGGACAGGGCGCCTGGGTGGAACAGTGGTTGGGTCCAGCTGCTGCCTAAGAGCATAGTTCACATACATCTCAAGGCTGGGGAAAAAAACCAAAATGTACAACTAAATAAAATAAATAAAATGCTTTTTCCTCCTCTCTATTTTTGTCTGCCTATCTCTGCTTGCCTTCATTCCTACCTGCACCTTTTCTAGAGAGAGAGAAAGAGAGAAAGAAAGAAAGAAAGAAAGAAAGAAAGGAAGGAAGGAAAGAAGGAAGGAAGGAAAGAAATAAGGAAAGAAAGAAAGAAGGAAGGAAGGAAGGAAGGAAGGAAGGAAGGAAGGAAGGAAGGCAGGCAGGCAGGAAAGGAAAAAGAGACACAGTGGATCTATGCCTTTAAAATCCGGAGGTCAAATATTTTGAATCTAGAAACAGAATCTTTCCAGATATGCAAGAATTCAAACCCTTGACCTTTATCCTGTTTTGTGGAATGTTTCCTAAGGATATTGAGCAATAAATAGAAGTAGTTAAACCAAGGAAGACAAAATGTGAGCCAAAAGTAAAGTGGATTGTGTCAGCGGAGAACCCCCCTAAATGGGTCCACCAATCTAAGCTGGAGCAAAGAGGAACTAGAGATAGGTTGCTAGATATAAGAGTTACTAAGACTAGTGAGAAAGATCCAGACCTTCCAAAATGAGGAAATTACAAAGGCAAGCCACAGAAATGAACCACTGATTGAAAATAGTCTCTAGGACTGTTTTCTTGCAAGTATCACCACACTCACATTATGGCCGCTCAGAAGCAAGCATAACTCAACATAACCAGCCATTCCTAGCTGTTCCAACACCATATAGGCCGCCCCATGCGTCTCAGTCTATGGATTTACACTCTGAAAACAATAAGGCTTTAGGGGGACATAAGGTTTGGCTAGAGACTCAAACACTCATGGAAGATTGCACCTAAAGCGCTCACAGAAGCAGCCACACTTCTCGGGGGTGGGGTGGGGGTGGGGTCAGCACAGTTCACTTCGCTTGTATCTGCAGCCAGCATCACAGCAGCTTCCCCCCAGGGATCTGCCTCCTCTGTGGGTGGGTTGTTCCTCGAAGACACCCACCTCTAATAGAGGCTCAGGTCATCAAAACTAAAGTGTGCAATCCAGGAACAGCCTTCTTCATGCACCTGTTTTTGGCTTGTTTGTTTGATTTTTGTTTTTGACATTGGGCCCAGTGGTGGTTTTCCCTTCACTTAACATAGAAGCTGCTAATCCCACCTCTTCTGGAAGAGATGAGAGCCCATTCCAGAATGTCTGTTTTCTTAAGATCCTTATATGATGTCAAGGGTTTCTCCTAATTGTGAGAAAGTGTGTATTGATTGCTTCCAACATTAACATGCTGGGGGGAAACAATAAAGTGGTGACCCAACACAATGTCTGTGCCTGGTGACAGAGCTGTCCCTCACTCTGCAGAGAGCAGCACTGAAGGAGATGATTGCATGCGCACTATCTATTTTCAACTTTCAGAGTTGACTCACTGACAAACACGTGCCCCCACCCCTCCCGCCAGCATCGTCTCCTCCCTAAGACTCCAGGAGGGCAGAGTCTATAGGGCTGTCTGGGGGCGGCAGGGAACGAGTGGAAGTGTGAGCACAGCTCCCTGTGCAGAGATAGGGTGGCTGATGAGAGCGTTACATGCATTTGGGGAAGGTTTTGGGGTATGAAGTGGCTCTCATCCATTATCTAATGTTGATAACTCAAAAGAAAAAGTGGGAAATGCGATATGTGACACCTGATGGTAAGTGCCCTTCCACTAGGGGAAAGAGAGTTGCTTGTTGCCAGGGTAAAAACATAGAGGAATGTCTAGGAGCACGGTGTGGTGTAGACCAAGGGAGGGTTACTTGTCTTCATAAACCTTTGAAGGTTATTTACTTTTTTAAATGAAAAGCACCTGTTAACACAGTAAAAATAAAATAAAAAGAAATTCATTTTTAAACTGTTTTCTTATCTTACCCCTCCACTTCCTCCAGGGCAAAAAAAAAAAAAAAAAAAAAAAAAAAAAATCTGAATCTGTTGGAAATAAGAATTGGCATTTTGAGAAAGTTCCAGATGATTTGCCTCCCAGAGACATCCAGTATCATTACGCTGGTCAACTGATGAGGGCAAGGGGGACAGTGTGTGGATGATCTGAGTACTTCTTTAGGAACCCAGCCCCCTTTTCAGAGTCTTTCACAGGATTTGTGTTCTACGAAACGCTAAGAGGGGCAGACCATTGGCAAATGGGGAGGAAGAAGGGAAAGAACATTCGAACTGAAAGAATTATGAAGAGCTTTGGTGTGGTGACCAAGCTTCCTGACTTCCCATCACGCAGGCCAAGACTCAGGGTGCCTCCCCCAGGGGAAGGGCAGGTAGGTGTGCTGACTGGCCTGCCGTGTGCCCAGCCTCGCCCTCTGGGTGCTCAGGTGGGCCTGCTGGTGTGGACAGAGCTGCAGGCCCATGTGGGGCTCCCGCCCGGATAGCTCTGCATTGCAGCCCTGATGATGCCAGGTGGGGCTGGTCACACCTCACAGTGTCCTGTCCAAGCACAATGTAACACAAAGGGAGCTTATTCGCCCATTGGACCCTGTGTCTAGAGTGCTGAGCAACTGAGGCCATTAGAATCCTCTCTTGGATACATTCCCTCATTTGGAGGGAGTTAAAATAGGCTGAAGGAGCTGATTTTATTTACTGTTTAAGTTAATTCAGAGGAAGGTAATACACTCTCTCTCTCTCTCTGTCTCTCCCCCGGCCCCTCCATGTGTGTATGTGTGTGTGTGTGTGTGTGTGTGTGTGTGTGTGTGTGTGTGTGTATGTGCATGCGTGTGTGTAAGGGATAGGAAGCCTGGGGGAAGGAGAGTTTGGAGATGATGCTGCTGGGTCCCTTGGCTAAAGAAGAAAAATGTTAGACTTGAAATGGTTTTCTCTGGGGATGGTTTGTGGAATCAAAACATCTCTCTGGTTTACACTTCTGAAATCCACTACTGTGACTAAAAACCACTTTCAATTTTGAGGGGAGAAAGGCAGAGCTCCCCGAGTCCCACTTGGCTGAGGTAAGCGCTGTGACTGGGATTTCAAATGCCACCTTGATCTCAGTGTCCCTGGGGTCGCCTGGCAGCCTCTGAGCTCCCAGCCTCATCGGATCCCTCTGGGAAGAGGCGCGATTGCAGGTTGGGGTCGTGCCTGCAGGGATGAAAGAGGAAGGACAAAGGGCCACGCTGAGGCGGGGACCCCAGCATGCTCTTCCAATAAAACCGAAAACCTGCAAATCAAAGTTTACCTTCATCCAGCAGTGTCCATCCCTCACTCTGCAATTTGTCAACATGTTTCTCCTGGGAAGCTTTGAAGGATGCTCAGGTTAACACTCTGTTTCCAACACCCAAGGGGAGGGGTGTGGGGGTCAGTGATTCATTTTCCTCCCTCCGGACCTGGCACCCCGGACTTATTAATTTCTTGGTCTATGAAGACCCACTCTGCCCACTTGGCTTCAGAGCCGTAGATTCATGAATTACTAATCTACCCAACATCTTTTTTTAAACCGAATATTTACTGAGGTAACTTTGATTTACAAACTCATATAAGCCCATATGTGCAGGTTCCCTTTCCTCAAATATATGACAACACGCCTTGTCCACCACCAAACTGCCAAATGTCTTCCCCACTGTCTAGTTGCCTTCACCTCTTCCCCGCGGGGAACTTCACTTCTGTTGTCAATGTCCAAGGGTTGTTTTTTGTTTTGTCTGTTCCTTTGCTTTGTTACTTTATATTCCACAGAAGAGTAAGATCATTTGACATTTGTCTTTTTCTCTCTCTGACTTATTTCGCTTAACATCATCTTCTCTAGTTTCATCCATGTTGTCATAAATGACAGAATTTCATCTTTTTAAGGACTGTGTAGTATTCCACTGGCTATACATATTTATGGAGCACTTACTCTGTGCCAGGCACTTAGAATAACTCCATGAAAGGACAGACTCAGACTGTGGACTTCATGAAACACATCCACCAGTGGGGGAAGGGAGGGTATGCAATAAAAAGAAGAAAGAGCAAGTTGTCCTATATTCCCAGGTGCTAAATGCTGTGAGCAGGCAATGTAGAACTGAGAAGGAGAAACTGGGAACACGGAGTAGGAGGAGTAGTATGTACTTCTCTGACAGGCAAGCAGTCTGCAAGTGGAGGGACTCAGTTGATCATATAACCACAGTGGGCTTCCAGGTAGAAGGTGCCCTGAGGTGACCCAACACCCAGGTGACCGGGGAACCCAGGGAACCCAGTGTGACTTAACCAGTGCGTGGGAGTGGTCCAGGCTGAGTGGTAGACAAGGTTGGAGTGACCCTGGGGTTTCAGTTGTCTAGGATGTTAATGGCGGTGTAAGATTTTTGGCTTTTATGCGGAGATACGAGGTGGAATCATGGCATACGTGACAAGTGTCGAAAGGATCTTACTGGTTGCTATGCTGTGAATATGGGGCAAAGGTAGGCCCCGAATGAGGAGGAGGAGTGGAGACAGCGAGGTGAAGGGATACATGCTCTGTTTTCGAGTATTAGATTGGAAATGGAGCTAAGATTTCATGAAGCTGGCTATGGGCTGAGGTTGGGCTTGAACGCTGGAGAAGTTGAGGGTCTCACAAGGGGGAGCCTTCAAGGACAATTAGGAGTCTGTGCTGAGTCTGAGGCATCTGTTGTCAATGGCCACGTGGAGATGTTGAGTGTGCAGTTGGGGTGATACAGGTGAGGCTATCCTGGAGGGAGATGTTCGAACTTTAAATACAAACTCAGCCCTTATTTGTGTATATGTGACATTTACATGAGACATGTGCTCACCAAGGGAGCAAACGAAGATGGCCTTGGGAGCCAGACCTGGGACACTCCTGTGTGAAGAGGTGAGGAAGGAGAGATCAGCACGGAGGTTGAGAGAGCAGCTCCTGGGGAGGAGGAGGAGCCTGTGGTTCTTGGGGCCTCATAGAGACACCATCAAACCAACTAGCTCAAACTGTGAGTGCTGCACTGTTATCTTTCTAACAACGTGGAGGCCACTGTTGGACTGGACAAAAGAAGTACGTTTTAGAGGAGGAGTCTGTTCAAGGTAATTTGTTTTGGGCTTGCTATCTGTACAACAATAGATAGGTCAGTGTTGTACAGAAGCTGTCAGGAACAAGATGCAAGTCGAAGTTTAGACCCTCCAATCAGCAGCTTCCCATTTCCTGCTGCCTCCAGGCCCCGAGGACGGCCATTTTAGTCTTTGTTTTTATAAGTCTATTTCAGATTTTTCTTACATAATTGGAATCATACCATTGTCACTGACTTATTCTCTTGCATAATGGCATCCATCTTTGCATACATGAGTTTCCCTTTCCTTTTAAGGATCAGTAATATTCCATGGTATGTATATACCACTTTTTTTGACCCATTCATCTGTTACTGGACATTTAAATTGTCTCCAAACCTTCTGATTGTGGATGGTGCTTCAGCAAACAGGGGAGTGGACTTGGCATAGTTTTATCATGGGGAAAATATAGAATAATCAGTCACCTGTCCCACTGATGGACTCCTCTATCTATCAATATGGTGTTGAAGGAGAAAGAGAGATATAAAGTAATTCTTGTCCTCAAGGATTCTGCAATCTTTTTAGGGGTAGAAACCATTTAAAAGGAGAATTGGGGAGATGACCAGAAAAGGGAGTGAAAATGGGGAGTGCCCTTTGAGTTCAGACACAGGCAAGGTAAAAATGGCACTTGGTCAAATTCATTGGAAAATCCTGTTTAATGACTAAGAGCTGTGCCTGATCATTGAGGAGGTCATTGAGGAGAAGCTCACATCTGTCATCTGTCTGTCACACAATACCTTCTTGAAGGACAGCTCTGTCCTTTCCAGGCCAGCTCCAGGTCAGCTCCAGGTCACTTAACTTAGCAGAACACTAACCTGGGGATAATAATTGTAGAAGATGAAGTAAGTGATGAGAACATAGTAAGCAGTCATCTATGAATTCCTGAAATCCTATTGTTAGTATTGCAGCCTTGGTAACATTATATTGAAATGAGCTATTGACCTGACTGACTGTCTTGCTAGCTTCTGGAAGATAAAGAGGACATCTTCTCTATCTTCGTCTTCTCAGAATCTGATATATGACAAACACTTCATTGTATGTGGAGACTATTGCAACCTCATTGTAGAACTTTCATGGTTCCATATGCATCTTCACTGCCCAGGGGATGAGATACTAATTAATCCAGAAACTATTAATTGAACACCTATTGTGTGCAAAGAGCAGTACAATGATGCTAAATCCATCTTTGCTCTTTGAAGCTAGTAGGAAAACCAAACAAGAACAGGGAGTGTTCGCAGATGGTTACTCAGAGAGCTGGGGACCCAGGAGAGACTGACCCCAAGCCTGTCCTCTCCCTCTGCTCCCAGCCACACTCCCCCTACCCCCTTACCCCCTGCCCCGCCCAGTAACCTGAGGGGGATCTCCAGTGGAGCTGGCATTTCAGAAGCTCTTGTCTCTACTGAACTTGTTTGAAGGAGTACGTCTTTGAGGGTTTTTGAGGTATAGAACTGGAGTAGGGTATAGCTGATACTACCCAGAATAACCATTGATCAGTTTTGCATTTATACCACTATGGCAAGAAGAATTCTATAGCCTGTGAATTGATTACATTCTCTTAAGCCCTCCAGCATCGCCATTGTTATGCAACATTCTTGATGTCATACCCATATAGACAGGGACACAGCAATCTCAAATACAGACAAGTCATTCTTTCTCTAGGGCCCCTCCACCTCAGAGTTTCTGGTGTATCTTAGTTTATTTGCAATTTTAAAATGCTGAGGAAGATAAAACCAAGGAAACATGCTGTGCTAGTTCTAAGGGCAGCTCAGGAGAAGGGCCATTTCCCTGATAGCATCATCAGAACCTTCTGCTCTGTGGTGTTTCGAGGCAGGTGGAGGGACGTCTCATCCTTTTCACACGGATGCTTCATACCAGCTGAAGCAGTGTCGTCTTCCCCTTTCCTCCCGACTGACACGTTAACTGACAACACGCTGGGGCTGGCATCTTCTGAGAGAATCTCTTTGACACCTCCTGTAGGCCGTGATTTTAGCTCTTTCTCAGCCAAGAAAGCAGAACCCACAGCATTGGCTAGGAAAATGTCCCTCAGTCTGCACCGCCTGCAGAGACATCAGGACTTGCTCTCTCCCTTAGAAAAAGACAAGGATTTCAGTTCCCTATTCCTGGGATTTTCCAGAGAATCCGTTTCTCCATAAACCAGAGGAAGGTCTTGAGTAGAGATTGCATCCTGTGCTAACCACCTGTTGGAGCCTGGGGACCAGGGGAACTCAGGACAGAGAGGAACATCTGTCTGAGGAAGCTGGAGGGGGCAGGGCAGCGTGGGGCAGGAGGGGATCCTGGGCTTGAGAGAGGAAAGGAGAATTGGAGATTTCTGAGTCTAGAACTATGGGAAAGAGACTTGTGATGGAGGAGAACAGGAGTTCCAAGGGTCGATGCCTAGCACAACTCTCATGTGGATAAGGTGAGCATAAGGTCGCATCCCGGGCATCTTCACCCCTGGACGGTGCTTCAGCAGATCTGGAGCTGTGCTGGAGAAACCAGAGTGGTGTCTGAGCCCCATGTCTTCTGGGAGCCTTATCTCAACCCCATCTCCTATCCCCTCTACTCAGCATTTGATCGACAGCTTGATGCCCTGTCTACTGCCAGCACCACTGAAATGGCCACCATGGCTATTTAGGGGGCAAACTCAGCGGGAGACTGCTGTCATCTCCAGATTTGCCATTGGACCCATAATGGTGTCACAAGGGTGTGGAGACAAGAAACTGGAGATGAGTGGTTGATTCTCCTGTTGGAGGACTAGATTGTGGGAAGGTGAGGGGGACCTCTCCACGGTCACTACTGGTCTGCTAACTTCAGGATTCTCTCTGAGAGCTGAAGAGAAAAAAGTCTGCTTTGTCTTCCAAAACCTCAAATGAAAATGATGCATTTAGTCACAGTCAACATTTTTTTAAGTGTGACAGTCAGGCTCCATTAAATGCATGGGCCCATTTTCTGTTTGTGGCTTCCTGTATTTGGGGATTAGGGACAAGTTACAATGCTAATTGTGTCTCAAACACCCATCGTGACATAAAGAAGGTATCAGAGCTGATGCCACGTGTGTTTCCTGCTCCACAGGGGCCAGTATCTGAACTTCTGCCTCTCTGGTCCTTTTTCAAATGCTTTTGTCATTGGCAGGTGGAGAGAAATCTTTCTCTAGTTCTCCGTTCTATTCACTCATTTTTTGCATTGACACCTTGATATGGCATGAAGTTTATAAGGCTGGAAGGCATGGCAGGAGACTTCTGTGATGGTCCACAAAAGATGAGAGGGCCAGAACCCTGGGTATGGGGGACTGTTCAGGGTGTCTCCCACATGCTGGCTTGGGGACTAGGTGGGTGGGAGGTCTGTAACCAATGAGGAGGAAGGTCACTCCTTTGACCCCCTTGGGTTGTACCTGCAGGTGGAGATACACAAGTCTAGGGTTTCAGAGTGACCATGACGGGGCCAAGAATGTGACTCCATCTGTGCTTACATCTTTATAGGATAGAGTTCCAACCAGTAGCTTGGCCCACCGCCCCACCCCCCAGCCCACCCCCAAGAAAGGTTACAATGTTCCAGGAGTAGTCAAGGAAGCGTGTTTATTTTTACATATTTATTTTATTTTGTTGTTCATCTTGGTTGTTCCTCCCTCATCCCAGGTCTCAAACCTGGGTCCTTGGAATGTACGTGACGGCGTCTGCTGGCCTTATCCACTAGGCTGCCCAGGGGGCCACGCCAGCATGTTTATTTTGACATCAGATTCTCAAATGTCATCTTCTTCTGTCAGAGGTGATAATGACAGAAGAAGCCATTACTATTTATGAAAGAGATTGAGAATGTGGAACTGGAAGGAATTAAAGTACCTGAAGGAACCCAGGATGAAGAGAGTCTGACCACCACACAGGGTAGCTCTCTGTTCTGCTGGCTGACCCCCAAGCAGAACTGGGACAGTCTTGAAGGGCTTGGAAACAGGTGGCCATTTTAGCCACTTAGCACATGCTCGTGAGTTTTCCACAGAGACAACAGCTCGTGTAGCGCCTCTGGGCCTGAGTGCTCATGGTGCTGCAATGAGGTAACACCGGAGTGATGGGAGAGATGAGGAAATTGTCCTGGCGGTTGGATGGGTTGGGCACCATGACGGTGTGTGCACAGAGCATTCTGTGCTGCGGGTGCTGTGCCCAGAGCAGCGCTTCTGTGTGACCCAGTGGCTCCAACATATTGGGAAGCTGGAAAGCTGGAAACACCAGTGTAGTTTCCTTTCCTGAGCCAGAGCACGCCGGCAGCTGAGAAACCACACTTCTCTCATCTTTTCAGCCAAGCCACGTTCTGGTCCATTCTGTCACTCCCACCTCCCAATTAGATACCCGAGTCCCTCCACCACCTGCCACTCTGAGAGACAAGTCCAGCTGTACTGATGTGGGGATGGAGGTGGAGGTGGTCTCTATCAGTTTGGAAGGAGGTAACCACAAAGGGGAGCAGGATGAACTGTCTGAGAGGAAGAGAGATTTGTCTTTTCTGCCAGCACCAAGGGGTTCTGGAAGTTTCTTCATTGGGCAGTAATGTGTGTGTTCATGGTTTGGAGAACACTTTGTAAAGGCTGAGGAGACTGCATGTGAGAGGCATAAATTCCCCTTAGATGGAGCTAGTGAGAAGATTAACTGAAAAAAAAGTGGGGGAGTTAGTTCTCTATAGTGCCCAGTACCTGATCAAGGCTAGCACATGGAGGTTGGTTATCGTCCACCCTCTGGGGCATAGCAAGAATGTGGGGATCGCCGCCCAGGGAGACTTGATCCCAGCTGTGCCTTGACCAGTCGGGAGACAGGGCCAGCTATCGTCTTAGATATCGTCTGACTCTAAAACAGCTTTAGCAATTTCTGTCCCTGGGTTTCTTGTGAGTCCCAAGGTCAGAAAAGGGTTTTCATTTGTGATAACATCAGTACTATTTATTTTTGAAAATATCTGCACACGGGGGTCTTTTTATGCTTCGTATTTCCGGAGAAAGTACTTTCCGAAAGGGTCAAAAGCAGATGCTGCAGGACTCTCCCCAGGTCTCTAAACCACAGTGAGTCTAAGCTATAGACGAACCTACACTGGAGCTGGAAAATATTTTCTGTAAAGGGCCAGAGAGTAAATATTTCAGGCTCCATGCGCCATGGACAGTTCTGAGGAGAGGGCTCTACCGTGACTGGAGCCAAACCAGCCATAAGCGGTGTGTGGAGTCCATTTTCCTTACACAATGTAGGCCTGGGGACAAAGCCTTACAGAAGTGTGCCAGGGGCAAAAATGGAGCTTCTCTTGAGGATCTGTGAGGGTCATGGCTGTGGACAGTCCTCACAGTGTGGGAAGCAGTGGGCAGTGGAGATCCCCAGGCTGGGCGTTGGGCTAAAAAGGGTGTCTGTTCATGGAGTTCCCTGGATTTTACTTGGTCTAAGAAGCTGCAAACTGCTTCACTCCCCAGGAAAGCTCTAGAAAAATGCCTATGTGTCTGGAGTAAGAAACCCGTTTCCAGGGTCTCAGCTCTACTCTCTGTCACCCATGTTTTCACTCTCCCCCCATCACAAAACTGCTCACATTTCTCGGTGTCACGTGCTCTCTGGGGATCCACAATTGCAATGTCCTTCACACAAACCTCCCAGGGCTGCCTGTCCCTTTGGGGTAGCTCCCCAGAGCCCCCGGCGCTCACCTAGGCTTGTCTCCAGGGGTTTCCAGCACTGGAGGCCCCGGCAGGCCCATGAGTCTACCTGTTCTCCAACCCCACCCTCCGAGCAAGACCAACACCAGGTGCTCCTAGGGGCTCAGTGTTTGTGGACAGAGTTCACACTTGAAACTTCAGTGCTGCCGCCTGAGAATGGTCATCCTGCTGGACTGGGACACAAAGACCTTGGAGAAGGCTGGAAGAGGAGAAAACACACGAACACCTTAGGCCCAGCCCTGAACCCCAAAGTCCGCATGCATCCTGCCTCCCTAGTTCTAGTCCCGCCGATCTAGTTCAACCATCTCTGCTCAACTTTTCAGTCCTTAGTGCAAATGAGGGCAGGGAACACATCCTCCGTGTGCTCAGTTGCATTAAGGGACAGTATCCTGGGAGTCATGTCACAAAGTCCTGTGGTGGCAACTGGAGTGGGGAGGGTTGGGCACCTGGAGCCCAGGTGAGCATGAGGACAGGGTAGCATGTGAGAACGGCCCCGCATCCGGAACGCTGTTGTTGTGTTGAAGGCATTGTCTGCATACATGCCATCAGGCACAGATTATGTTTTCAGTCAGCAGTTCGTCTTCATTCATCACTGATCCACGCCCTCCTGTAGGCCAAACACCATGATAAATAGAAGTAACCCGGACTTCTGGAGTGACAGGAGCATTTTACCACCATCCCAGCAGCACCCTGCATTCTGCCTTCCCTGCATGGCTCCTGCCACCCACCCGCCCACGCGGGCCCATCGCCACCAATCCTTTTGCTCAGAAGGGCTGTGAGGCCCACAGATCTCACACAACAGGTCCAGGAGGCTGCAGAGTGGTCCTCAGAGAGGTTGTTTCCCTTACACCGGGGACCTGAAGACTGGTGTCTATGAGCCCGCTGCCCCTGTCCCATCACTGCAGGCACTACGACCCCCTCTTCAAGAGGACTGCCTCTGAGGGTCTCAGAAATGCCTGTGTGTTCAAGTGGGGGGCTGTCGATGGAGAAGGACCCTTGTGCATCCTTGGGGTTTAAGTAGACATGGGCAACCAGTAATTCTCACATGTGTGTGTCACCTGCCCACTGTGTCCTTTGACTGACTCACCGCCCCACCCATGCATAATTATTTCCATGTTTCACATGTGGAAACTGAGGCCCAGAGGGTAAATGACTCACTGGAGGCCACACAACCGTAAGTGATAGCTCTGAGTGAGTGTCACTCTCCTCATCTCAGCCTCGTGGACCTTCCTTCCTCCTACTTGTCTGGCAGCCGCAAGCTGCAGCACCCAGGGCACCTGGGGTGCTTTTGCCGACCTCTGTTAGGGCCCAACCCCGGCACGCCCACTCCACAGAGCCACTCTCTCGGAAGTGGATTTCCAGCTCAGTGAGCAGCGTCAACGGGACTGAGGGCGAGCAGCTGCAGGGCTTCGAGTCACCATGTGCCATCCCTTCCACAGCAGAGTCGCCGGGCTCACTGCTGCTCCGACTTCAGATTCTGTCAGAGTGCCAGGCGGTGGCCTGCTGCACACAGCTGACAGTCAAATCTGTGAGGCCAAACCTTCTTCTGGAAAAAAGGGCGAAAGAGGTTAATGCACTGAGTCAGGATAAGCACACCAGCTGTTCGATTTCTGATGTGCGACACCACCACAAGATGGATAGCGGGGAGAAAGCACACACAGCACACGTACACATCACACCGCACACTTACTCACATATACACAGCACATACACACAGCACAAACATGCACACATATGTGCACACATTGCACACCACACATCTCACGTGTACACACCACACAGACACGTGCACCACATATACACACACAGAACACACATGCACACAGCACACATATACATACCATACACATATATGTATCACACAGAGAAACCCACAGTACATACCACATGCACATATACACCCATACCCACATGTACACGCCATACACATACATGCATACACACATGCACACAGCCCATATATCTAACATAAACCATACATATACACACATCATACTAACACAATACACATATACACCATACACATACACACACCATATATGCACACCACACACCAGATGCACATATCAGCACATTATCGCCACCCATATATACCCATCACATGTACCAGCACACATACACATGAACTACGCACCACACACATACACACATACATCCATGCACAACTGCCTACACATGCATTGCGAACTCCAGAGCAGCCCGCTGCTTCATCTATCCAGGATAAAGGAATGAAAAGCCTCCACAATGGAGGAGTAGCCAGAACACAATCAGGGAAATGTTTGCCTGTCACTCCTGCTCCTGCCCAGACAACCACCAGTCTGTTCTAGAGGGAGGAGGGAGGAGCCTCAGGAGGAGGCAGAAGCTCAGGGGGTGAGGGAAGAGACGCAGGAAGAAAAAGGAGGAGCCTCAGGGGAGAAGGGAGGAGCCTCGTGGCAGGAGGGAGGAGTCAGGGTAGGGGGCGGGGCCTAGGGGCAAGAGGGAGGAGCCTTATGGCAGGAGGGAGGAGTCATAGGGGAGGAGGGAATGTCTCAGGGAGAGGAGGGAGGAGGCATGAGCTTCAGAAGGAATTGGAATCAGTTAACGCCCTCTTCATTGTAGGATGTAGCTCAGGTAACCTTTGCTTTTGCTTTCCACTGACATCTCCCAGGTGGATGCCCCAACCACAATATAGACTACACTTACCTCCACCTACAGAACAGAAAAGGCTGGGTTGAGGAAATGTGTGTTCGACCCTTGTTGATTCAGTGGCTCTGCTATTTACCCCACAGTGTGCCGAGTGCACAGACAGCAGCCCGAGGAGGATCAACTACTTTTCTGCTGCCTTCTAGCCCTCAGGTTCCCCACCCCAATACCACAGCCAAGGCCAAGCACCACAGAACTGTCATGGCTGTTAGTGTGGCAGGAAATTGTCCACTTTCTTTTTTTGCCCCAGCTCCCTGCCCGCTACTCACTTGGGCTTGAGGAGCAGAAAACGATGACCATTGCATTTAGAGGGGGAAATGAACAAGAGCTAATTTTTTTCTTTAAGGTTCCGGCAAAATGTTTTCCAGGTCACAAAGCACCAAGCAGAATGAGCTCCATGTCTCGTTTATGTTGTATATTACAAGGGAAGCTGGTCCAGCCGCTCTGGGAGGTCCATGGGCATTTTTGTGATTAAGCCGGCCTTTCAAGGGCCAGGCTCAAGCTATTTCCCTTCTCATCAAGACCAAACCTGGCATCCTGTGTGTCAGTCCAGATGTATTTTTGTTTGGGTTTTTACACTGTTCGACTGAGATCAAGTCATGAACCGCTGCTCTTGGATGGCAGAGGGATGAGTTTGTGAAGTCTGAGGACCATGGTGTCAGCTCAAAAGCACAGCCTGATGAAGTCTGGGGCAAGCAAGGACTCATTATGGGGCCCACGGCCAGGTTCGGGGTTGTTTCTCTTTCACCAGCTTTTGAAAATCGAAACAGGAGGGTCAAGTTTAATAATCACCATTATCTGGTGGTGTATGGGTGGGGTGGGTTAGATGGAAGGAATCTCTGACATTGAGCTGGGTCTCTGTTCAGAAGGATGTGCCGTCGTTTTCCTGCTGACACTGTTACGGCAAAGTCACCAAGAGGGGTTTGCTGCTCACTGCTCTTGGCTCCGGTGGGGATGTGGTCACAGAGATGGCTCTGCCCACCAGCCTGCTTGGAGCCTTGACTTTCCACCAGCTCAGGCCCCTTTGCTGACCCAGGCAGTGCTTCACGCTGGCCAGGGCCCGGGTTCTGCCCAGGAGCTCGTCAGGGGTGTGGTGAGTAGGCTGGACTGATAGGAGACCATCCCCACTGGAGACCCTTACTCCCTAGAGAGCAGCAGAAGACAGAGGTGGCAGAGCTGATGGGGGTGACCCAGGCTTCTGCATTGCTCTTGTGTTCCTAGTGAACTCTGGGCACAGAGACCACTGGGGAAGGAGTCTGCAGGAGTGGGGGCCACAAATAAACACTTCTGTAATTGTGTCCTGGCTATTCCATCCTTATGGCGACATTTAGGATTGCTTGTGATGTTCCTGCTAGGTAGTGCAGAGGAAACCCGGGCTCCTGTGGGGCTTTGCAGTGTGTGTGCTGTCTTTGCTAATAGGTTAAATATGAGAAACTCTCCCTGCTGCTGTGATGATCCAGACTTGACAGTGTCCCAGTGTCCCCTCCCATCAGCAGGGATTTCAGGAGGGTTGGAACTGTTACTAGACCTCTGGTTCTGGTGCAGCGCTGCTGAATGAAAACCGAGCGCAAGACTTGGGAGAAGGGAAAGGGGTCATTTATTTTCTGCAGAAAATGTAAATAGAAGTGATCTAACTCTCAAAACCTCAGTCTCCCTGGGTGAAAATAAGCAGGGGTTTTTACAGGGGAGTCTGAGTTTGGGAGCTGCATGATAAGGGAGTGTCCTCTCAACAGGTGGCCTTCTCCAGCTTCACTGTCATCAGCACAACTCAGGACCTAGATGACAGAGAAGCTGACACACAGTATGTGAGGGGTCGCCTTGGTCAGTTCGTGGCTTTTCCCGACAGCCTTGTGCAGCCAACATCCCTGGTTAGTCTGACCAATAAGCTGTTTTTTGAGACTCAGAAAGACTCAGCAAGAGGAAACAGAAAGCAGCAGAATATTAACCCATAACAGGAGGGATCGGGGAACAACAAGGCCCATTAGTCAGACTCTTAGTGGGCTGCAAAAACTTTGTTACTAGGGGCTGTGGTTTCAGATCAAGTCTGAGGTTCCAGGAGCTACTTGAAGTTTAGCTATTGGATTGCTTTCCTTTCTTTCTTTCTTTCTTTCTTTCTTTCTTTCTTTCTTTCTTTCTTTCTTTCTTTCTTTCTTTCTTTCTTTCTTTCTTTCTTTCTTTCTTTCTTTCTTTCTTTCTTTCTTTCTCTCTCTCTCTTTCTTTCTTTCTTTTCTTTCTCTCTATCTCTCTTTCTTTCTTTCCCTCTCTCTCTCTTTCTGTCTTTCTTTCTTTCTTGAAAGTGAGTAGGCAGGCAGGCAAGAAGAGAGAGGTGGAAGATCCATTTTCACTGATTTATTTTTAAATTTAGTTGTTTGTGTGGTCATTCCCCCAGACCAGGCCAGGACCACGAACGCAGTTCCTTTGGGTGTATGTAGACCGTGCCCAGCCAGAGGCAGTGAACCCAACCACTATTCCACCAGGACACTCCAGTTTTGACTAGTTCTATTCAAATACCTCTGATGAGAGATGAGGCCAAAATTACTGTTAGAATCTTGAGGATGAGTGAAAGGAAGAGAATGAAGGGAGGAAAAGGAGGGAAGGAGGAAGAGGGAGGGGTACAGTCTGCCCAGACTCCTGCCTCCACCCAATGTCTTTCTCTGCCTCTGGATACCACCTCCTCTGCTGGGGTCTTGTGTCTCAGATCACCTCCTGCCCTTTGAACAGGGTGGCAGTGTCAACCCTCTGGCAGGAAGCTTCTGGTTGCCTTGCTGCGCCTGTGGGGAAGGACCTGCTAAATCCACGGCTCTGGTAGCCGGACCTGTCCTCGGCTCTCAGGGAGACTTGCCAAGTGCATGAATGAATAAAAAGGAGACAAATGAGAAAAAACTACAGATTTACCAAATACCAGTGCAAACCCAAACACTGTCCTTTGATAAAGACAACTAACTTTGATTAGATGCTTTCTAACCACTTGCTAATAAATAACAATAGAAATAAAAATGTCTTAAACATACAGCAGTACTGTGGGCCCTCTCAAGAGTGCCTTCTGAACTGGAATAGCTGTTTAAACTGCCCTTCTACACACAGAACATATTTGCCATTAATATTCAAGTACAAAAGGATCATAGTCTATTAAATACACGCTTTTGTAGAAGCGGGGTGAGATCCTGTTTTCAACAAATAACGATATTTGAGTCAAACCAGCTAGACAAATGTCAAATCTGAGGGGTAGTTTTGGTTTTCTGATTGTAGTGACTGAGCTGTCCCTGGGAGGACATTGCCCCTGACATTTAGGTCAGCTCAGAAAACAGGAACCAAGAACACAGCCCCTTGTTCCTATCAAACTTTCACTTCTTTCCACTTGGTATTCCCGGGAGACCCCTCCTTGTGAGACAAGGAAGGAGCTGGTCGCCCTCCCTTCATGAGGATGGTGGAGCTCGGAGCAGGGCACTGTGGCTGATTACTGGTCTGCCCCACCTCCCCCCTGCACTGTCACCAGAGGAGGAAATGGACTTAGGATCAGTTCTGAGCAGGAAGAGATCAATTAGTGGGACCTGATCCTTGGTTTCTCCCTTCCAGGAAGTGCACTGCTCTGAGAGAAGAGGTTGAGCTGCTTTTTGTTGTCTGCCTGGAAATAAAGAAGAGAGTACCCTGGTGGCTTAGTGGTTAAGTCCACAACTTCTGGCTGAATGCAGACCACATCCATCCCAAGAATCTCCGTTCATGTCACGGGGTTGGGGGAACAACTGAGATGAACAACTACATACAACAAAATAAAATGCTTCTTCTTCCTCTCTCTTCCTGCCTGTCTGCCTGCTCACCTTCATTCCTATCTGCACCTTTCCTTTAAAAAAGAAAAAAGAGAGGGAATTCAGCAGCAAGATTGTAGTTAGATGCCAAGAAGAACTTCCTAACGTGAGGAGGATTCTAAAAGCTGGAATAAACTAGCAGGATGTTTATTGCTTTCAACTCTGCTGTAATGATTTTTTCCAGAGAATTGCAGATGTCTAGGCTCCTGGGTGCGATGCTCATTTCTTAATTCCCAACTCCCAGCAGGGAAGGGCAAGCAGGCTCCATAACCTTCACTCTGAATTCACAGCCTCCCTCCAGTTAAGCCCCATGCTTTATTTATGTGGATTTTTGTCATGTAGACAGTGTACTTTTCTTGCTGCAGAAGGCACTTTCCCCAAACTGCTGTGAATGTTGCTCCTCGTCTGTATATTTTATTCATATGGGTCTGCTATTGGCCCATCCCTTCCTGAAAGCTGAAATTTGCCCTTGAGGCATCAGATGGAGAAGTCAGATTGTCAAATGTGTCTCCTAATTGAAGTGAACGTTGGCACAATATTTGTCGACTGGAAATAAACAGCCTCAGTGAAGTAGCAGGTTTGCGGCCTTCATGTGCCTGTTTGGGTCTTGCTGAGAGTGGAAAGAAACATGCTGAGAGAGAAGCTCTTTCTTTTGGAAATGAAAACTTTGGGGAAGGGGTGTCCTTTCTCAGACTTCACATCTCCTAGAGCCAAAAAAGCTGCCCTGGGTGGGGGCGATGCCCTCAGTTCATTTCCAGCCTCTACCCTTTCCTCTCTCTGCTGTCTGGAGGCCACTTCTGCTAATATTCAAGGACCCAGGGCTAGCCTGCTTGCTGTCCCCCATCAAACCCTTGTATTGGCAACTCTGCTCTCACAAGTCAAAGGAACAAAAAACATAGGGGATAAAGTCATGAAGATCTCAGGCCAACGGCCGTCTCTCTCTTTTCCCACTGTTCCTGGGCCCAGGCATCTAAAATCCTGGGTTCCAATGCTGGCCAAGCTTACCTCCAGGGGCTCCCCTGCATGGGGCCTCGAACAGTTTTGCAGTGAATACTCTTCGGGGACAAAGAGGGTGGTTTGGGATCAATTCAAAGCCCTGAAAGTGTAAATCCAGGCACACGCTAGAGTATTGGTCTCTGCCAAAGCCATAGAGCAGAGTAAGCAAATGGAAGGGACCCAGTTCAAGAAGAAACTTGCCTCTCCAATAAGGTCATGGAAATCAGGAGTGTAAGGCCCTCTCCCACCCCAGATATCGTCAGGTCAGGTTTCCCTTGCCCTCTTACTACTCTTGATTTTTTTCAGAAGACCAGTCAGAAGTAGGCCATTTCCTTCCATGAAAGCTCCCTCACCCCCTCTTCTCCATTGCTTTACCCGGATCCATTCCAGAGTCCTCTTATCTCCTGGGAAGACACTGGGTTACCAGCCCCTGATATCCAGCTTTTACTTTGACAGTTCCCTAATGCAAAGGTTCCTTCCGGTTGAGGGGTCCCAAACTCTGGAAGGTCCCAACCCATCTTCTTTTGATTTAGATGGGTGAGATAATGCTGAAAGTGAAGGGTATCTCCTGGATGTCGTGGATTCCACACCATCACATATCACATTGAGGTAAGGCAATGAAATTTTGGTTTCCCAATACATATAGAAGCGTGTCGATGCTATAATGTAAAGTACCTGCGCAATAGCCTCCTGTCTAAAAGACAATGTACATGCCTTAATTTCAGATGTTTTATTGCTGAAAAATACAACCATTATCTGAGCCTTCAGCAAGTTACAATCTTGTTGCTGGAAGAAGTGCTTGCCTCCACGGTGACGGTGCCACCGAGCAGGGCGGAGCTCGCTGAAGTCGGGGTCGCTGCAGCAGTTTATTAAAAGAAAACAACGATGTTGGCTGCATCACTTGACTCTTTACAAAAGATTCTGTAGCACGTGGTGCTCCTTAATAGCATTTGACCCACAATTGAACTTTCTTCAAAATCGAAGTCAACTCGCTCTAACCCTGCAATAGCTTTCTCAGCTGAGTTCATGTCCTATTCTAAATCCTTCCTTGTCACTGAAAACATATTCATTGCATTTTTGCCAGTAGTTTCCATCTCAAGAAACCACTTTCTTTACTCATCCATGAAAAGCAAGTCCTCAGACCTTCAGGCTTTGCCATGAGATTGCAGTAGTTCAGTGATGTCTCCAGCCTCCACTTCTAATTCCACCTCTGTTGTCCTTCCACCACGTCTGCAGTCCCTTCCGCCATGAAAGCCTTGAACCCTCGAGGTCACCTATGAGCTTTGGAATCAGCTTCTCTCAAACACCTCTTAATGCTGATATTTTGATGTTTTCGCATGAATCACAAATGCTCTCAATAGTATCTAAACTAATAACACTTTCCAGCAAGTTTTCAATAGACTTTGCCCAAATCCATCAGAGAAGTCTCTGTCTATGGCAACTATGCCTTATAAAACACGTTTCCTCAATATTGAGCCTTGAAAGTTGAAATGACTCTTAATCTATGTCCTGAAAAATGGATGCTGTATTAGAAAATGTGAAAAAAATTTCCTTGTATGTCTCCATCAGAGCTCCTGAGTGATCAGATACATCATAGTTCATGGATGATCAGGTGTTAGTATCAATAAACAATAATATTTTGAAAGAAAATTTTTTTTTCTGAGCAGTGGGTCTTAGCAGTGAGTTTAAAATATCCAGTCAACCATGATATAAACAGATGTGCTGCATCCTGCTTTGTTGTTTTATTTTTAGAGCACAGAAAGAGTCTGATTAACATCATTCTTAAATGCTGTAGGATTTCCAGAATGGGAAATGAACATTAGTTTCAACTGAACATCACCAGCTGCATTTGTCCCTAACAGGAGAGTCAGCTCATCCTTTGAATCTTTGAAGTTAGGCACTGACTTCTCCTCTCTAGCTATGAGTATCCTCGATGCATCTTTTTCCAGGAGGAGGCTGTTTGATCTACACTGAATATCTGTTCACCTTCATCAATGTCTTAGCTGAACCTTCTGGAGAACTCACTGCAGCTTCCACATCAGCACTTGCTGCCTCGCCTTCACTTTGATGTCATGGAGACCCTTCTTTCCTTAAATTTCACCAACCTCTGCTGGTTTCAGATTTTTCTTCTTCAGATTATTTGCCTCTGAACCTTCGTAGAATTGAAGAGAGTGACACCCTTATTCTGGGTTGTACTATGGCTAGTTTGATCATCTGTCCAGACCAGTCAAACTTTCTCCAGATCAGCAATAAGACTGCTTCTCTTATCATTTGTGTGTTCACTGAAGTAGCACTTTTAATTTCTTTCAAGAACCTTTCCTTTGCATTCAAGATTAGCTTACTGGCACAGGAGGCCTAGCTTTTAGCCTTTGTCAGCTTTCAACATGTCTTCTCACTAAGCTTTATCATTTACCTTTTGATTTAAGGTGAGAGTTGTGTGACTCTTCCCTTCACCTGAACACTTAGAGGTCACTGTAAGGTATTCACTGGCCTAATTTCAATCTTGTTGTGTTTCAGGGAATCAGGAGGCCTAAGCAGAGGGATAGTGGAGGAGGAGCTAGTTGATAAGGCAGTCAGAACACACAAGTTTAGAAGGAAGCTTGCAGTTCTATATGGGTGCTATTTGTGACACACCAGAATGACCACAGTGGTGCCATCAAAGAGCATTAATGCCAGGTCACCATAAGAAATAGAATGATCATGAAAAAATTTTAATTTCGTGAAAATTACCAAAAGGTGACACAGTGACAAGAAGTGAGTACAGTGCCCATAGACTTGCTTGAGGAAGGGTTGCCACCGACTTTTAGCTTGAAAAAACCTACAGTTACCCGTGACGTGCAAGGTGTGGTGGACTCAAATGAGATGCCTGTTGCAAGAAGGCCTATGAGCCCCTGTGTTGCCTTCTGGTAGTGACTATTCTTTCCCACCACTCAGAGAAGAGAGACTCAGGGTGGGGAAGACCAAGACTAACCCTGAGAAGGCATGTGTGCTAGACCCCCTTCAAGCTGAAGGAGGAGAATGTCACCTCATTCCCAATCCCTCTACCTTGTTGACTTTGTGACCCTACCCTGGTTGTGGGTAGAATCACCTCCTGCATCAGGGCACCTCCAGCTCATTCCTCTAAGAACGTTGCTGATTTCAAACAATCTGCCTATGAGACTGCCTGGGCAACACTTTGTCTCTTGAGGACAAAGGCATTTCTTCCACAACTGCATCTCTGACCCTATCAAAGCCTGTCCTGGACACTCAAGGATTGCTGAAATGAAGGGCTTGCCTTAACCAACTAAGCCAATGACCCTCAGGCACCTGAGTCCACCCGCATGGTCCCAGTCCCAACTGCTGTCAGAACAGGTAACCCATTCTTAGCACCAGCTTTAGGGACTGGACAGCCTGACAGAGCTCCTTACAAAGTCACTGTGTGTTTGCATTCGTTGTTGCCAATCTTTTGTTCTTTACCATTAACTTAAAGCAAGTGATGATGGAGTTGGGGACAGAGTATAGTTTCTGTATGTTAAGCTTGATCTCTCCTTGTGGATTCATGACTTTGTCCTTTTTAAAGGTGTCCCAAACCTAAATGGACAGATTGGGGAGTGTATCTTGGAGAAGGGGACATTTGAAAATGCAATCCAAAATGCTAGAGAGTAGCCAGCCAGCTACCTAGCATATTCAGTATTTAACCAGCTCTGTAACCAATCGAACCCAACTTCCTAAAAAGTCTTTCTGGGATCAAACTCAATTTTTAGAAGCCCAACACTCAGTCAAGATTTGTTTCACATTTTGTTACTTTTACCCCATGAGTCCTGAAAACATGCTATTTGTGAGAATTTGGTTCCAGAAGAAGGCACACAACAAAGAGACGGCAGGTGTCAGGGAAAAGAAATCAGTCACTTGTGTTGGGTGAGTTTGAACATAGCTGCTAAGCTGCCATTCCACGTTGTCTGAGGCCTTCCCCACAGGACAGTCTCTATGGCCTGGAGATGATGAGAGAACATCAGATTCTTCAGTGTGTGCTCATACTGAAAGGATGAAAATGTATAGATTTACCTTGTGCACTAGCTTCCCACTCAGGAAAATCTTTCAGTCTCTCTCCTCTTCTTCTCCACAACCTCCAGAAGGGTAAATCTCAAGGCCTTTTCTAATGTTTCACTCCCCTTGACATCTCCTCTGTGGCACTTGACATGATTGACCAGTCCTTATTTAATAAGGATTCTCATCGTAATGCTTGCAAAGCTAATTATATATCATGAGTTAGACATGAGGTGCAGAGCAGACACTTCAAATCTCATCTTGTTTGACTGGATGACTAAGAGTCATCCCTCCCTTGAAGATTTGTGTCTCCCTGATGCTCTTGTGCTTGCTTCCACTCTTCCTCGCTCACCCTCACGAGCAGACACATTCACTTGGGTCCTACCCTTGGGTCTCTGCTCTTTATTTTCCTCATCAACAAGTCTTCTCCTCCTGGGTTATTCTCTGTCACCTCCGAGGGACTGACCTCCAAGTCTGTTGCCTGTTGCCGTCACCCCGGTTCCTCTCCCCAGCTCCACATCTCACAACATGCTAGACCAGCACCTCAAAATAACTGAAAATAATTTCACTCTGTTTCTCTCAAAAATGCCTCCCCTGCTTGGGTTCTCTCTGCATATTGGTTCTACTAGAAGTCTAATATTTATATCTTAAAAGCTTTTTTCCCCTTCAGCTCTTCATAGCTCCTCAGCAACTCGGTTCCATTGAATCTTGCTTCCTAAGACCTGATTATTGATTATTTAGATTTCTCTTTCAGTGATTCTGACTCAGGCCTTGTCACCTAATGCCTGCATCTGTCATGCCCTCTTAATTTATTTCTCTACCCTTCCAGTTTTGTATATTGGCACCTGCTAATCTTCCTGATATTTTTTAATGATTATTTTTCAAAGGAAAGGTGCACAAGCAGGAATGAAAGTAAGTAGGCAGGCAGAGGGGAAGAGAGAGGAGGAAGAAACACTCTATTTATTTAGTTGTTCATCTTGGTTGTTCCTTTTGGTCCTGGGACATGAACTTGGAACCCTGGGCTCTGTGTGGACTATGTCCAACTCCTATTCCACCAGGGTGCGCTGGTTAATCCTAAGATTTTATACTTCAAGTAACACCCCTGATTAAATCCTTTCAATATTTCCCCACTGGCTGATCCTGGCCTTTTAGATCTTCCAGAATGTGGCCTGAATTCACTTTTCTCTCTGCACACTCATTACTCCTAAATGTCACTTTCTCCCAGTTGGGTCTCTTGCTGCTATCTTCTTGAAATACCCTTCCCCTCTCTGATCAATGTGAATCCTACCAAACCTACAGGGCCAGGTCAAGGTCAGTTGTTCAGTCTTCATGGAGATTTCTTTCACTCTAATACATGTATCCGCTCAACAACTGAGAACCACCTTCACACTAACTCTCTCCTAGGGATGTTGCGCAGTGCTATGAATAACCAGCCAAGGCCCCTGCTCTCATGGAGCTTAGACTGGGGAATGAGGGAGAGACATAAAATAACAAAAAATGAGATACTCTCAGGTAGCAATAAATGCTGCTTGATCTCAGCAGCTTCTTCACCACAGAGAAACACCAAGTCTAGAGAGTGAAATGTCTTTCCAGAGGTTACATGGTGAGCAGATGATAATACCTGGATCTTAGGTCCTGTCTTCTTTCTATTACAGCTGTACTTCTGTCTTTAGCCAAATGTTAAGCTCAGGTCAGGTCCTAATTCTCTCAATTTCATTCTTCCACTGAGCACATCAGTGCAGGAGCTCAGCGGTGGCTGTAGGAGGAGAGGATTAGGGAAGAAGAAGGCAGCAGGGAGAAGGGCCGTCTCTATCAGGTCCCAGACACACAGCTTGCACTTTCTTCCTCTGGAGTGCTTGCATTTCACAACCTATCCATATCACTCCATTCACCAGAGTCTAGGGGTTAATAAAGATGCTGTCAAAAGGTAGTGACTTTTATCTTCCACTAAATTTCCCTTTCAAGTAGCAAGCTCTATCATTTGGTTGGTGAGTATGACCCAGGGGGGACTCAGTGTCCAGCCAACTTCTGACTCCTGACAAGTAAGAACAAGATTCAACTCAGCAGGGCCAAAACTGGGGAGTCAAGATGATTTGTTTAACACGTGTAACAGCAGAATGATCATCAAATGAACATCTAATGAAGCTTTTACTTTCCCCTGGTCCTTTGTCCACTACTCTACAGGAAGGAAAAATAGAAGCAGAAGGGAGGGCCAGGAGAAGGAGGGAAAAAAGAGAATTTATCACCAGTCCCTATTTATAGAATCACAAGGCTGAACAATAATCTCTCCAAGGAAAAGGAGATAATGAAATTTCCTGTGAAAGTCTCCCTCATACTACATGAGAATTCTTGTTCCTTCGCACCAACTTTTAATGGACTCTATATTGACGATTATGGTTTAACTAACAAAACCTGTAGAGTGGAATGACACCCCAACTCTGATCTCCCTTTAAATTATTTTCCATTTAGCGTACATCCTATAGCTTGGCATAAAACTTTATTGAATAGCTCATTTGAGCAGAGAATACTTTTGAAAGAATATTAGTAAACTCTTTCAATGGAGTCAAAACACCAAAATGGAAAATTCAAGTTTTGAAGAGAGCCATTAAGTGTGATTAAACCTTTAAAAAGGAGAGAACAACGCCTGCAGAACTCTATTTAGCCATTTCATATCTTTAATTGTCCAAAGATTTACTTTAAAAGCACAGACATGAAAGGATGCTGAATGTTACAGCATTGAGAGGGGGAGAGTGAAGATAAGCCCACTCACCAGCAAATGGAGCTCAGCCCAGAAGTAGGGGTAACAAAAGCAATGGGGACCTGCTTCCTTCCACAATGTAGAGAGAGAGGGAATAAAAAGGCAGCAATTCTTGACTTAGCTTTGAGGAGCACAATGGGCATGATTAGGGATCCAGAGAGGGGAGCATTTAAGCAGCGGTGACATCCACCAGTTCCTGGTAATTAGGACGCAGGCTGAGGGGGAAGGGGCCTGGAGGCAGAGATGGGGAAGTGGGGGGAACTAGAAAGCCATCTGAAAGATAGTTTTCAGAATTTCTAGGGGTGAAAAATCACTTTGCAAGTGAATTTGTCACCTACTTTCCTAAACTCAAACCTTGCAGACTTCGACTCGGTAGGTCTGGGATGAGACTTGGGAATCTGCATTTTTTAATCACCTCCAAGGTGATACTACTGCTGATGGGATCCCTGGGCTTGTTCGGAAACTGGAGGACGAGGGCAGGACATCTAAACAGACACACCACCTGGTGGGGAGAGGAAATTGTCCCCAAATGACAAGCACTGCCTGTAGCCACTCTCCTCACTCTCCCACGCACAGGGCAGAGCAGGCAGGAAAGCGGCTGAGAGGACTGCTCACAGATCATGTCGGCAAGATGGAGAATTTCTTCTGGAAAAGGGCAAGGCTGAAAGTAAAGTGATCCACAGCTTAAAACAAATCCAGAAGAGAAAGGAAATACAGACACGCAGGAAAGCAGCAACAGCTGAGTCGAATAGTTTTCAAATGTCCAGAAATGGAAAGTGGACAAAGCAGTTTGATGTAATCTTTGATCTATGTTGATAACACCTTATAAAATAATCACGTGTGTGACTAGGTGTCCATAAGATAGAGCAGAAATCAGAAAAACTGTGGATTGCTAGGCGATTCAAGAGGGTGTGAAAACCTGTGCTGTCCAGCTCTGCCCTGTGCCCTTGGGGATGGGCCTCAAGGTCAGCCACCATGTGGGGTGGGAGGGGCCACCAGGCACTTCCTCCTGCACAGACAGGACATCTAAGTTTTGAGTATCATTCACTTGGAACAGAGAAAATCTTTAAGACAGAGAATGTCTTTCACAAGCTTGATTTCTGACACTCTGCCTTGTTTTCAGATGAGAAAGCCAAGATCCTGTGAGAGAGTGTCCATCTGAAGTCCAAAGCTTGGAATCTTATCCCTAGTCTGGCAGGCTTCCTATAGGGCACCTAACGGACCCTCTGAGGGGTGGGAACTTGTCCGCATGTGTGTTATTGGACTTTGTCATCATACGTGGCTAGAGCCTCACAGGGGTCAAGCTGGGTCCCTGCATATCTAAACACGTGTGACTGTCATGTCCTCCCGAGAGCGGCCCTCTGCTCTGTGGCATGGAAAGGGCACAGTGAGGCTAGTGGAAGGAGCAGGGACCCTTAGTGGAAAAGAAATGGGACCATGCCTGTCAGTTCTTCAAACAGTTCAAGGTTGTGAGCACGCTAGGCCTGCTCAGAAACCTCAGTCTGGGGAGGCAGGAGAAGCGACCCTCACTTCACCATGACGCCCAGTGGGTTGGCTTAAGTGACCAATGGGAATGGCGGTTCCTGTCTGGTGGCTGCAGGCCCAGCCTGTGCTTGTCCCACTGTCCTTCCAGCAATGGGCCATGCCTGGCTCTGCATTTTATCGCTGGCCAGGCCAGATGCTTTTCTGGTGTGTGCAGCAGGTGGCTGTGCATGCTTTAAAAAAGAGAGGTGCTCCCTTGTGCTTTAGCAGTTAAATCCGTGACCTCTGGCCAGTGCAGTCCACATGCATCCCAAGGACCCAGGCTCATGACCTGGGCCTGGGAGTAATAATCAAGATGAACAACTAAGCAAAATTAATAAATATTTCCTCCTCCTCTCTCTTCCTGCCTGCCTGCCTACGTGCCTTCATGCCTGCCTGTATCTTTCCTTAAAAAAAAAAAAAAAAGGAGAAAATAATGAAAGCATTTTTATTAAAAAAATTTCAATTCAAATATCCAGGAAGAGTCATTGACAGTTGTGGGCTGTTCCTGCTGCCCATGACCTGGAAGGAATCCCAGCCGTAGGCACCACCTGTAGAAGGCTCTGCACTGACTCTTCCTTCTGCCCAGATCACCCCCTGGCTGGAGAGGACAGCAGGGGACATGCAGGTGAAGTTATAGTTCTACAAGACATGCCCTCTTCCCCTAGCACATCATTCCTTCCACTTCTTAATGATAAAGACAGTGCCTAATATACTAAGTCCAGTACATGGAAAAAGGACTGCTATGATCCTAATAACTTAGTGTGTCTTTTTCCTTTTGGCAAATTCTTTTCTCTACCTTCATAAAGAGTTCACAAATCACAGTCGTCATGGGCCCGGCTGTGTATTTCACCCTGCCACTCCCCCCACCCCAATTTAGTTTGAGGTCACTGACAGTCAGATATGTATTTCCTCACTGCTATTTCCCTCCTTCCTTTCTTTTATTCCCTCTGCTGTTCTTTCTTTGTCACCAGCTTCTCTTCTCCATGTTTTCCTCCCTAGTTGAATCTAAATTTGCCACAGGTCTCTGGGCCTCCTTTCCAGAAGTGTATGAATGTATGAATGGATTCCCAGTCACTCCCTGTTTCAGGTCAGTATCATGCCAGATGTTTCCAGAAGTAAATGGGGAGACATAGGTGATTCTAACAATGCACCGCAATCTAAGGCAAGCAGAGGATGATGGCAGGGCTGAGGGATTGCTGGGAGGGGCGTACCTCACCGCCCACCAAGCAGCAGAAGGAGTCGTGATCATAACAACACAGATGGTTCCAAGCAAGACATCCAGAGCAGGGGAGATGAGTTCTTGATTTTTCCTGCATCCAGTGCTAGACTTAGATCAGTGGTGTCATGATACAGCTTCGGCAAAGATTGTTTCATTTGAAGAGAGATTCGTAGATTCCCGGTAACAGTGACTTAAACGCATGGTCCTATAATACACAAAGCACCATTATATCACTTGAACCCATAAAAGCAAAGAAAGTGCTTGCAGTAGATGGGGAGGAAGCTGACATTTGACAATAAAGAGTTTCGCTGAAGTTTAAATTGTGAAGCTTTCAGAGCAATTAATATAAACACTGCATGATAAGCATTTTAAGAGGGGCCCAGGATGCCGATGGGGGCTCTAAGCCATAGAGACGGTCTTGCAGGACAGGGGACACTGATGAGGATGGGCATTTGCAAGATGAAAGGGGATGGATGGCATCTGGGGGGCTTTCTTGATGAGAACACGTGGTTAGCAACTCCAAGTACTCAGATGAAAGTAATTGCAATTTATGGCACTTCTTTGTGGCTCGATTTCCCTGGCAATTACTATATGAAAGTGGCACTTCTATTGAATATGTTTCAATTACTATTAAAAAATCGAAGTCCTTAAGTCCAAGGAAATTATGAATGCAGCTTCTAGAGAGCCCTGCCTCAGATACTCCAAGGATAGTGTCGTTTATCTCCTTGGCACTCGGAGGCCTATTATGCAGAGGCCAGGAAGGAGCCTTCTGTACAATAGTGTCCAACATTATGGAAGCTCTCCTGGCGGATGCGACCATCTTTGTGCTGTGCTGCGGTGACCTCAGGTGACCGGCTGCCTTTCTTTGCATAGTACACAATGGCAAATACAAACATTAACTCTCACCACATTGCAAGAATCCAGCTGCATTATTCTCTGACCTCTGGAAAAAGAATGTCATTTGCTGTACAAAAATAAAGTTTTCAAAGCAGTTGGAAAGAGAATTGTGTACACTTCACTTGCTGAACAGCCTTTCTAGGGTTTATTTGTTTGGCCCTTTGGAGTGAGAGAATGGGAAACTTTCAGAGAGGTGAGCTCCAAGAGTTCCTGGCCCCCCTCTCAGCCCCCCACTTTCCCCTCCTGGGAGATGGAGTGGTTTCTGGGCCCTGGATGGCGGTGGGCGGGGACGAGTCCCTCCCGGATCACAAAGCCGGCATGGAGGAGTGAGAGGGCTCTGTCTGGGGCATGAACACCCCTGAGGCGGGGCTCCCAGAGGCCTCTGGATGGGCGGGTGGTTACTAGAAATCAATAGCACAGTGGGCTTTGGTTCGATGCTAATGAGGCCAAGGTTACACAAGGGCCAACTGGTTTCCTTCTGTTCCCTCTGCTATAAACCGCCGCCGTCACTGCCCACCTCTCACAAATGCAGGGAGGGGGCCAGTGAAAGGGCCCGAGGCTTCTCCCAGACAGATGGCTCCCCAGCTGTTTTTGCCGATGGGTAACTTTTGTTGCCACCATTCAATGTCCCCTTGAAAAGACTCTGTCCTCCAAAGTCTTTCCCCTTCAATTCCCCTGTGAGTCATCTCCTTGTCAGCAGGGTGTCCCCTGGGACTGTCCTAGAGTGGATCATGTCAATGCTCAGGATGTCTTTTATGGGGACGCAGCACCAGCTCAGTCTCAGTGGGATGAGGAAGAGGTTGGATCCAGTCCCCACAAGTTGCCCCAGCTAAATTTGACATGAAATACTATTTGGTCTTGTCAAGGTAAAGCCTCCATGAGTCCCAGTTCTGGGGCACCAGTGAGCCTTAGTTGTCTGACCTGTGAAATGGGCATAACTAAGCCTTGCCAACTTGCACGGTTGGTGCGTGGAAACCAAAGAGGAAATGCAGGGACAACTGTGAGAAGTGTAAGTCACATGATAGTAAGAGTCAGTGGTCATCAGCTGCTCCCTGACACCTACTGAGCTCTAAGTGATGGTTCCCTGCGCTTGTGAGAGATTGGCAGGATGCAATCTACTATCTCCGTTTTAGGGAATTGTAGGGGTTGGCAACCCCAAATCCATAGGCCAGGCTGGCACTCCAGAGGAAAGGGTTGAATTCTGCTTGAACATAATCAAGAGGGAGAATTCTTCTCCAGAAAGCCTCAGTTTTTTCAATTAATCAGATGAGGTCTACCTACATTTTTTTTTACAATTTGTTTTTGTGTATATTTTTATTGTAGCAATTAGTCTACATATTAAGATAATTTCCTATGTATGGGTTCTCCATTTCTTAGATATTTTTCAACAAACCTGCCCTCCACCAAATCCCCAAGTGTTCTTCACCATTGTCCAGCCACCCACTTTCTTAAGGGTCATTTCCTTTATTTAAAGTCAACTGATGAAATTGTCAATCACATAGTAAAAATGCCTTCACAGCAACACCTAGACTGACACTTGATGAAATAACTGGGTGCCACAACCTACTATCACAGCAACCTCCCAGTGGGCATAGGAGTGACTCCATAAACGCGTCTGCCAGTCAGATTTTTTGCACAGACACTCATCCCTGTTGTTAGCATGGGCATGGAGGTCTCCCTGTCTCCTCATTTGGTCTATCTATCCTTACACGCACTTCCTCCAGAGGCATACCTCTCAGTTTGGAGGACCCCATCCCATGCCCTGTAGAGGTGACACTAGGCTTTCTCCTCTACACAATCTGTTTTCTTCAAGTTTTCAGGGTAGAACCCAGATTGGTTGTTTTCTAGCCCAGATGGGCTAACTCAGTTAGAGAGTAGCCCTTTCTCTGGAGAAGAGGCTTTGGACTTGCTGGGAAGATGAATTTGTTAAGAGTCCAGTGATGATCCCCAATGCAAACTTTCTCCCCTATTTCTTACTCCCCATGGAGTCAGAGGGGGTGGGAGTCTATCAGGACAGCTGGCAGGTCCCTCCTCCATACACCCTTCTCTGTAGCTCTTTCCAAATGTGAGGCTGGCCAAGATGGAACCCGAAGTGCTCGCTTTCCTACGGTGGGACAGGCAGTGCAGCTTTGATGTGAGTGAGAGCTGGGATACCTGTACCAACAACTCCCAAGCCTCAGGGCTACGGAACCACTGTGCTGACTGTGAAATAGCCCAAGGGTGTTTTCTTCCCTTCTGTGCTTTGTTTGGGAGTGCATGCAAATTAGTTCAGATGCATCTCCTCAGAACACTCTGATTTAGATGACAGGAACTCAGAAAGTGTGAGCAGAGGAGAAAGAGGTTGGAATTAAGTATGTGTTCACCCCATATGTACCTATAGGGGGAAAGACAGGGGCCTGGGCAGGACCAGGCACAGGAGACCCCCAGTCACTGAGACTTGTGTTCTTGTGGGGATTGAAGATGACAAACGTGTAGAAGTATCTCCGACAAGCCAAGGCAGGTCGGGTGGGAGGTTTGGGGAATTCTTTTTACTTCAGTTCATCGGAGAAGCCTCTCTGAGGGGACAGCTGAGCTGAGACCTGGCCAGACTGGAGTGAGGACGGGAGTCACAGGGTCCCTGGGCTGATTTGGCAAGAGCAGTTTCCAACAAGCAAAACATAGTGTGCAGTTACTACAAAATCAAATACATGTGTGTTTCTACTCATGGGTGTGGACTCAGGTAATCTACAAGCAGACATATGCACATCTGCACAACTAACATGAGTGGTATGTCCAGATGTTGATTGACAGTTGTGGGCACTGTGCATGTTATGATGCAATGTTCTGTCAATGAAATGAAATAGACCTGAAATAAATAAAATATCCTTATATGAACTAACAGATGCCCACATTTTAATATGAGTTCTCTGTCTCTGGCCAGTGAGGTGATAGAGGAACTTTTTCTCTGATCTTCACCCTCTCCCACATTGCATATATCATAAGCATGCCTTGTGGTTGTTTTTTTTTTTGTCATGTATTTGTATTACTCTGTCATGGGATTTCTTTTTGAAGTTAATTTAATATTTATTGAGGCAATTTTTGATTGACAAAATAATATAAGCCCATATATGCAGGTTCCCCATTTCTCAAATATATGACAACACCCCTTCCCACCACCAAATCACCAGAAGTCCCCCCTCACTGTTCGTTGGACCCACCAGCCCTTGCTCCCTCCCCTACCCACTTTCCCGCTGGGAACCTTGGTTCTGTTGCTAATGCTCAAGGGTCGGTTTCTGTTTTGTCTGTGGCTTTATTTCTTTATATTCCACATATGGGTGATATTATCGGGTATCTTTCTGCCCCGACTGAGTTTCCTGAGCGTCATCCCCTCTAAGCCCATATCATGGGATCTTCTTAATCTCCCAAATGAAGTAGACTTGTGCTGAGAGTGGGTTTTAGTCTGAGCCCCCTGCCTGGTGATAATAGCTACATCTAATGGCACCTGACACGTGGTGGTGTCACCTTAAGTGCTGCTTGTGCGTTAGCCTCACACAGCGCTTGAGGCGAGGGTGTCCTTACTGCTGAGGTGAGCAGGTGAAGGTCGCCTGGGGGCCAGAGCCAGGCTGCTCTGGGCTGTCTGACCCCTTTGTAACACTGTGTCATTAATATCTGCTTGGGGGCGGGGGAGGCTGGCAGCTTTCATATCTACTTGCTTTGTGAGGTGGCAAGGAGCAGGATCCATGGAGGCATTACCAAGAGGATGGTTTCTGAAAGCCCTTATCTGGGCAGAGTGGAGTTGATGAAAGGTTTAATCTGCCCACTTCTCCAGTGGCTAGTCCATTCCAGACCAGGTGGGTGCAGCTTTTCATCCCCATTGCTGCTGCTCTAATGATGGCAATGACTCCATAGGGCCAGGTCAGGGTCTGGTGTATGTGGGCACGGTCTGAGCAGACTTGGATCAAAGTGCACATTCTCCTTTCTCCTGGCCTCACACCCATCCTCCTACCCAGGAACCTCCCTTCAGATGCTGTAAGTTGGACTCAGTCACCAGACTCCAGGATGATCTGGGTTTAGGGAATGTATGTGACTCTAATTGTTCTTTTTCTTTCTCCTAACTTTCTTTGATCCTTTGAGTGACAGGTAAACAGAGTTCCTGGTTATCACAAATCCAGACCCAACCATGCCAGAGATGCTGAGAGAGGCAAGCACCAAGCAGCAGTTAGGGTCCCCAAAGTCCCACCAGGAAGTTGAGCAAGGAAGGCAGACATACAAAGGACCAGAGAATCAGCAATTCCTCTGCTTTCGTTTGGTATCTCTGACCAAAGGGTCATTGTCTGGAGGGAAGGACACCAGTGTCTCAATTCTTATAGCAAGAGCTTCCTTGCTGGACTGTTCCCATTCATTCCTCATGAGCCTGAATATCTTATCCAGGGTTCTGGAAGTATGAGTCACTTTCCCAAGGGCTTTGATGTTCGGCTGGGTGTTTGGTAGCGATGCCCGCCTTTCTTTTCCTGGCCCCTCCATCCCTTGGGTGGACCTCACTCTGAACATTGGAGAATGGAATGTAGAGAAAGAGGGGAGGAAGGCGATGTTTCTGCTGAAGAATATGATTAATATTTCTTGTTTCAGGAGCATAAGGGAGGGGTGAGAAGTTGTTACCAAAGACCTCAGATGTGTTAAATCAGACGCTCATGCCACCGGGGTCCTGAGCGCCCTAAGGAGGCACAGGAACCTAGCTAGGGGAAGACAATAGTCTTCGGATGGAAAGACCTACGTGACACTTAAAATCGTAATACACTCTCAATGTGCAGATGACTCCTAGCTCGAAGAAGTCTCCCTCACACCCTGCCTGCCTATCCCCCAGAGCTGACAACCCAGTCAAGGTAAACACAGTCCCCTGTCATAGGACATTTTCCTTGAGCATGTCTGTGGATTTAAGATAATTCCTCTTCTTTCTCTTTGCATGTCCTGTGACAGCCCCTTCCCCATGGCTGATTGCCAACCCTTGTGGTTTAAGGACTTGGTTAATGACTGAAAATGAATCATGACGCAAGATTCCAAGCTGCGCTATCATTGGGTCAGCTCCCATGAAGCCCACGTCTGCATACAACCCAGGCGACCATTTGGACCCTGAGGACCAATCCATTCAAGGTGATGCCTTTCTGTGTCAGTGATTTTGGTCAAGAGGGCTGACCTTGTTTCCACATAGAGTTGCCAGAGAAGTCCAGCTTCTCTAGGACCAACATAGTTTCCTCTCTTCAATGGAAAAAGCAGCAGATCTTCATTGCAGTAAGGAAGTGGTTCATGTCTACAGGAAAAGGAAAAAGTAAAGGTCCCCTTCCCTGCCTTCTTTAGTAGGAAGTCCTAGTAGGTGTGAGTTGGGAATTGCCTATGTGTGCAGATGGACCACAAGGAAGCAAGAACACATTCTCCTACTCTGGGACCTTAACGTCAAATAGAAGGGAAACAGGCAAACACAAAACTGCTAACTAATATAATAAACTAATATAATAAAACTGCTAACTATATAATAACTGCTAACTAATATAATAAACATTGAGAACGGTAGAGACATTTTCTGTTGGAAAGATATAAAGCAGAAAGGAGAGTCCAGCAAGATAGCCTTGAAAGATGGGATGTAGTTTTATCTCCCATGGAATTACCTAGAATTCCATCACTAGATAGCTGTTCGAGTCCAGTTCCCGGGAGAAAGTATATTTCAGATGTGTTGGGTAAGAAGCAACAGCCACTGGCCACACAGTCCCTGTGGCCCAGCTCTGCCCTCTAACACTAGACAGCACAGAGGACACAGATTTCTGAAGTTTCACCTATGGGAGCTCTGTGCAGAGTCCACATACCAGGTGGCCATCTAGTCCCTGTTGCAACTGAGTCACATCTGCCTCAAAATGGAATAACCCAAGAGCTTCAGGGGAATAGGGACTTTATCACAGAGCTGTAATCTGGACAAGAGCATCCCTCTTTTATGTCACTTTTGAGTCTTTGTTGTTATTTCACCCAATCCTTTTCCTTCTTCCTGGAAAGGAAGCGGTCCACTCTGGGAGCTGGAGAGATGGCATTCGGGGTGGATGGTGTTCACAGGAATAGGAATCCAGCAGAGGAGACTGAGAAAGAGAAGCCAGAGAAGATAATGGCAAGTCAGGAGAAAACAACACCGTGGAGAAAAAGTTTGGAGAAGCAGGGGGAAAACAAATATCAAAGGCCTTCATGATTCAAACAGGTAGAGGCAAGGCCATGATCCAACTGTTCCTACAGCTTGATGGGTAGGTCACTAACGACCTTTGCCAGAGCAGTTTGGATAGAAAAAACAGAAGACAGATTGTTCTAGATCCAGTGATAGCTGAGGAATGAGAAGAAACAGTATGTTGGCATGGGCCGTTCTAGTCAAAGGCTTGCAAAGAGCTTGGTGGATGTACTGGGAAGATGAATCACTGAAGATGGAAATCCAGGGAAAGTGGGGCTGATTCACAGAACAAAGTTCTGGGAGGTAAGATTTCGAAGACAGGGAGCTCACCCTTGAGTGAAAGGAGGAATCTTTCCTTTGAGAAGGGGAGGTGACACAGAAAAAATATCAGGGGGTATGGATGGAACTTTTAGGTAAACCATGTCAATTACCCTAATGTATGTTTCAAATGCCATGTAATTAATTAAGACGATGGTAGAAGAAACTAAGTCTATGTGACAGAAATGCCATCAACATGGAGAGGCGGCTGGGACCGCAGACCAAGAACTCAGCAGGAGCGTCATCAATGCAGTCGACTTACTTCCTGGAAGTAACACTCACCAACCTGGGAGCAGGAGTGAAAGAGGCAGATGTTTGGTTGATTACTAGTCAAGGTGTTGACAGGCAGGTACAGCTATAAGAGAATTTGGCAAGGGACTTGAGGATATGTTTGGGTGGCGTAAAGGCAGAGGTGGCTCCTCGGTGCGACAGACTATCCCTCGTTGAGGACTCAGAGGGTCGGTGAAGTGGAAAAGGAACGATTTTCACGTTGTCATGTTTGCACATATCCTCTTGCTATATTTACCTAGGTTAGCTCAGCTGCTGGAAAAGCTGGAAGGCCAGCCAGCATTTCAGAACCACAACTTTACAGTGAGGACCTCATCAGAATACTTTCAGCCAAAGTGGGTATCTCAGGAGGGCAAGACTCTGTTCAGCAGCTTAACCCCACAAAGTTTTCTTTCTTGCTCATGCAAAGTACACCAGGGTCAGGTATCTCTATGCCTTCTCTCAGGGATAACACTGCCTCTCTTAGCCTCCTGTCATTTCAGCACAGAGTTTCCAAGGGGCAGAAAGGAAGGAGGAAGCACACAGATGACTGGTGCCTCCAGGCAGAAGGGATCGGACTTTTTGCTCACCCTTGCATGAGTTCCAACTCCTTCCCAGACACCAATACAATGCCAAAGAAGCTGGGAAGGGGAAGAGAGCACACATGCGTTCAGAACACCCGTCACAGCTATTAAAGGGGATGGGGCCCAAGTCGTCCAACACCAGCACTCGATAAACTCCAGGGAACTTAGCTCATTCATGCTGAAGAGGCAAAGACTTAGGAAGTGAGAAGGGAATGGTACTGAGAACATCTACCCAGTGCCAGCCCCAGCAATCGAAAGTAGAACATAGAATTGGTATTGTGTGGGGAAGCAAAGACAAGGAAGAGTATGAAAAGGAGACGGAGGAGAAGATATGCACAAACATGAAATGGGGAGAAGAAAGAAGGAAAAAGAACAATCAAACTAACAAAGTCATTGATGAAAATCCACGTTACTGGAAATACCTCTGTCCCTCAATCTAGGCAAACCAGCGTCTGCTCACAGAGGACAGAGACAGTTATCAAGATGGGGACAAGAGGGCCTGCTTGAACTCCGGCCTGGAGGCCACAGGGGACACGGGCTGAATGAAGATGGAAGAGCAAATGAAGTGCAGCCTGGCTGCCCTCGGAGGCAGTGTCTGGATTTCTCTGGCTTCCCTCCCCTCCTGCCCCAACTCAGCATTTCTCCAGCACAGATATTAAGTATCGTCATTAAAAAGCATTTTCAAGACCCAGATATCCAAGCAGGCCTTCCCCATAAGCATTGCGGCTCTTCAGGCCCGAATGACTTCTTTTAACATGCTCCCTGAGTCCTGAATAACTTTCCAGAGGGCTCCAGACATCACCTGGCAGCTAAAGCAAGAAATCGCTCTACAAGCAACCTTGCCAAAGGCCGTTTTCCATGTACAAAGCTGGCTCTATCTTTGTATATTGAGGAAACTAAATCAATGTTAAATGCTTGGCTCTTTTCACAGGACAATGACCAGGACCTAAGCTGCGTCCTTCCTTTCTGATTGACACTTGAAACGCAGCGCGGGAATCAGCCAGAGGCGCTGCTACCAGCCGGAGCCTCTGCTGGGATAACCACTGGTGACATCTGCAGAGAGGCCGACAAAAGGCACTTGAAAGCTGTGTTTGCTGCTCCCCTCAGATCTCCCTGCTTCCATGGCGCTCCTTCCTCGCTTTAATATTATGATTCAGCACCTGGCTTTTCTGAACCTTGCTTTAAACTTCAAACGGCGAGGTGGTATTAACAAACATGAAACGAAAAAGTGGCGGCAGTTTGATTTACTGTTGTCATCTTATCAAGGGCTTTTTTTGTCACCAGCTGCCACTTTCTGTCATCTTTGGAACCATTATCATTTCTCTAAAATCTAAAAGACTCCACTTAATAACAGCTTTGAATAGAGGCAGGATTAGTAGCATACATGGTTCTGGGCTGACAGGACCATCAAATGACAAGCAAGATGTTGCCAAAAACAAAAAAACAAAACAAAACAAAACCAAAAACCCAAACCACACCAAGAGGAGCTGCAGTGCTTTCTAAGTGAGTGACCTTGATTTCACAATGAGATCCCATCCCTGTCTATTGTTCCATTGAATTTCAACGTAGAGTTTCCTTGAGAGGAGTTTTCTTTTCGGAGTAAGGATTTGTGGGGAGGACGATCTCTGACAACAAGGCCTTATGACTCAGAAGAGGAACCTTCGATCCTGCCCTCTGCTCTCATTATTGCTCACTCTCGCCGACTTCCTAAGCGATGACTTGATGCTGGCAACCAGATCAACGTGCCACCCCTTAACTGGGAGAGAGCCACTGCTGTTTTTATTAAGGACTGGCAGTGCTGAGCTCTCCAACCATATACTCAGCACCCAAGGGCACCCCCTCAGTGTATATGTGGGTCCATCCAATCAAGTCCACTCCCTCTTCCTTCTGTTGGCTTGCAACGTCAGAGATAGGGAGTAGGTGAGAAACCCGAGGGACGTTAAGATCACTGTATGCTGGTTTGAAGGCTCCCCAGGACCTTTGTAGAAAGATGGCTGTTCCCCAGAGCTCCTTCCACATCACCTGAATTCAAGACATGAAGGATCCTATGGATGTTTGTATTGTAAGACAGTCTCCAGATGATTCTGCTTTCCAGGGTTGAGAGTCCACACTTACAGAGTGGGCTTCTGAGACTGGGAGGACTTCAGTCACTTGGCTAAGGCTACACAGCAAGTATATGGCAGAGTCAGGCTGAGACTCAGCCTTGGATCCCAGCACCATGCTTGTTCCTCTGTGGTAGACCAAGTGACACTGGTTGTGTCTTCCATGGGAAGGCTTCAGCATCGACTTAGTTTCCAAAGATGCCAATCAAGGTCACGCTATTCCATCTCCACCTGCCTTTCCATCCTCAGTCAGCACATCTTCATAAACCTTTCCATCTTTAGTGATGTGCATCTGTCATCTTTATTCCCTGCCCTTTATGGCCTGGAGATACTCAATGGGGAGGAAATACTTACCAATCCCTGACACTTTTTGTGGAAATGAAAACGATAAAAAAGATGAAACTGCTCATTTAGATGTTATCATGTGCAAAACATTTCCTCTGTGGCTTGATCTGATATGCTACTTCCTTGAACCCAGTCAGACGTATTTGACCATAGTTTCACTTTCATGATCTAGTAGCCCAAGCTTGTTTTTATTATGGAGGGACAATTGTCAAGTATAGCGTCAAAAATCCTTGGAATTCTAGTTCTTTTTACAAAAGCAGTGGTGCAAATAAACCCCTGGTTGACTTATCACTACAGGAAGGTTCTGGATGCTTCTCAAGTCACTTCAAAATAAGAAGGGGCTTCAGTCTGAAATGAAAGAGTATCTTAGGAGCTATAAGAGGAGCTGCTCTTGAAATATTGATACCGTGATGACTCTATAAAACAGGAAAATAAACCCAAATCGTAAGCCTTCTAGCTCAAATGAGAAGGACTATTCTGATATTTTAAATCAACGCAGTCATGACACATAGTTTGATCTCCATGTTAACTCTAAATGGTGGTGTTCTGAAGGACTGGTGTAAGGAAGATTCTGGCTGAGTAATAATATCATCACAAAGGACCAGAGACATGTCATGGATGGGGATTCACATATATATGTTTTTTTCAAGACCTCGTAGAGTTTTGGCATCATTTGTATCAGTTCTATCACTTACTAACTATGGGGACTTGAACAACTTACTTAGATTCCATTTCCTTGTCTGTAAAATTGGCATACGACTCACGCTGTATTCTGAGATTCAAAGGACACACTCCATGTAAAGCCATTGTTACAGGTTGACATAGAGTACATGATTAATAAAATTGAAGCTCACCAGGGTCTGCAGAGTCCTTTCCCTTGGTACTTCGCATTGTTAAAGCGACAGCATAGAAATGAGTAGTGGATACAAGTGGAAGGGAGTCCAGTTGAGGAAGAAGAAGGGGACTAGAGACATGGGAATAGAGACATATCCCATCTGCATTCAACTACACGATGTGGTATGGGAAACGGGTTATTTGCAAGGGTTACCAGGTCAAATTGTCCATTCCATAAGATTGGTTTTTATTTTCTTCTGGAAAGGATTGGCTCACCAGTACCTGAGGGATCTTGGAGACATTGCTCTGGGCCAGTGGAGGGGTACCCAAACCTTTCCCTCACTCAACACTATAGATGTAGCCTAGAGAATGAGCTTGTTCTAAAAAGGCAAAACTCCTCTTCGCAGAAGAGAAATAGTTCCTGCTCTTCTGCAGGCAGGAAAACTATGCCAAAGTTTCTTTCTTTTTCTTTCTTTCTTTTTTTTTTTTTTTAATCACTCAGGCATGCCAGTAACCAATAAGATAAGTTATTGTGGACCATTCATATAGATGAGTATCAAATTTCACTGTCCTTGGTCTACTAGAAAGTTCTCCTAAACGTGACCTATTTCTTATTGTGCATTTCTTCTAAGTTTGAAAGTAACAAAGCAAGCCAAAACCCAAACCACAGAAATTCCATTCCTCCCCCAACTCCCTTCCCACAGTCCCTACACATTTCTGACACTAGCAGCAGCTGGGAGGGAACCCGAGCGACTGGAAGCTGGGAGTCACTCTTGCCAAATGGTGACACACACACTCCATGGAGGGTAACCCTGGTCACACAGATGGCCCATGCCTCAGATTCTCTCACATTCCTGGGCATGACCCCTAAACCAATCTTCTGCATTTGGGCCTGCAGGTGACTGGACCGCAGTCAGACAAATGAGGAATCTGAGAGGGACGTGGGACGCGGGCAGAGGGGTAACTGCTGTGGTTTCTGCTCTCCATATCTCCGTAAGGAATTTCTTCATCACATGCATGCACAGAGATTTCCTTTCAGGGGAGCAGATGATGAACTGTCTGTGTCTCCAAAAACTTTTGGAGTCGGAGGGGAGAAACACACTGGGGACGGACAGCACCTCGCTCCAGAAGTCTGGTTGATAAGACCTGATCTGTGCCTCTGGAGCAGTCCCTTCATCCTGCTATGACCCAGGGAGAAGAAGCCCTGGGGGGAGAGAGAGACAGTGAGAAAACAAGCAGACTTCGGTTGAACTAATTAGTTAAGAAAAGGACTGACTAGAATGTAGTCACTATTAATTGTTTGTTTCTTGGACTGCACACCAATGATGAATTATGTCGTTCTGCCTTGCAGACTGAAAGTGTCAAGAAGGGTAGGGACATCAGCCATCCTGTCTCCTAAGTTAGTGCCCAATGTGTTCTTATCAGATGTGAAATATCTTTTGAATGAATCTAAATATCTGTGCATCTGGCCATATGCTCTGAGAGTTTAGTTGTTGCAGAATTCCTGAGATGTAAGAGCTGCCAGAGTAACTCAAATTGAACAGGGTTTAACAACTATAACTCAGGTGATCTGTCTTGGCTGGGAACTATGTCACCAGGTGAGTACACAGTCCTCTGTGCCTGCTCAGCCCTTCTTAATCTTAGACAAATTTGTTCATAAATCACAGAAACTTTGGAAAACCATCCAAACCCAGGTGATGTGATAAACACACTTCCCATAAAGTGATAAGTTATTCTGCTAAGTCTATTTGATAATGCAGTGTGACTGATTGCTTTGTAAGTCTCTCTCTTCTAACACAATGACAAGAGAACAATGACAAGAGAATGAGAAGAGTTCATGATGCCAGTTTCACTAATTTGCCTAATGCTATCTACTCTAGCTTCTTGTACTCAGGTGGACTTTCGTTTCTTGTAAACATTAAATAAAAGTATCATTGTTCAAGGACTTTCTCTTATACAAATAACATTCAATTATCTATAATATAAAAGCAACTTGATGATATGGAAACTCCAAATCATAATAGTCTAAATGCTTTGGAATGGGTTTCATCTTCAGACAATTAGTCAATCACTTTTATTCGAGATATAAAGCAGATGAGAGAAAGATGACTTCTAGGAAGGGGTGGATTATCTCAGTGTGCCCCCAAGTTACTGCATACCGCTTACATCACAGACATCCCACAAGTGGATGATGAAGGGAGGGCTCACAAACTGTGTCCCAGATTGGTTCATCCAGGGCTCTTCTTCCGTCCAAACACCTCATTCTAATTATTTATCTTGGTTTCAGGTTCATTCTGTGCCACCTGATCAGCTGAGTGATCTTGGCCTTGACAGAGTCTGTGTTCAACGGTATTGAGGTCTTTCTTCTCATCACCATTAGTGAGTTGAGAGGAACGGAGAACAGGCCCGATGGGGATGACATAGTCCTTGTTCCTGGGGAACACGCAGTCCAAAAAGAATATGATACTCTGAATTGCAGATATTTTGTACAAGGCAGAAAATGTTAAGTTTAGGTGAGTTGTGAATATAACCACAGCTAAAAAGCAGAGGAAACACTCGATTATTATCATGAGAGAAAGAAAACTTGTGTTTGTCTTAATATCCACTGTTGTCCAGAGTTCATATGAAACACACTCCCAGCCACCCGAGAACAGAGAGGCAGCTGAGTCACACTGTCAATGAAGTGGAACTATTTGTAGAAGTTCAAAGGCACCTATGAGACCTTGGCAATGAAGTGCCCTAGTGAATGTCAAGACATTGGATGACATTGCTGTAAACGCAAAACGTGGGAAGATCTCTTCTTTGGACAGGAAGCTCTGGAGGTAAGTGCTTTTTTTTCTTCATCCAGGGACCGTGTCTCATCCATGGCTCTTAGAGACATATCATCTCTCACATATGGCAAAGTTGAGAGTTCTCTGAAGGGCTGTGTTTTACATAATCATTATGAGGTGATAAAACATCTCATAAAAATGGTCATTGACTTGTCAGGCAAAGGAGAGAGGCTTCTGAAAAAACTAGGCTCCTCAGTGGGGAGAATCATCATCAACAAAATACAAAGATTTGGACAGGATAATGTCACATGATTCATTGTCACCTATGGAAGCCTGAGCACCTATTCCAGGACAAAAAAAAAGAGAAAATGATGAACTTAAAGTTACAAGTGGTATAGACTTGAGTTATAAAGAAAAACATTTTTAGAAACTTGTATAGAATCTTATTTAAAGGGAAATAGGAGTTGTCAGTCATGTTTTTCACCTCTAAGGGTAAGAGTTGGGGCAGAAAAATAGCATGTATGTTGCTAACAAACTCATATTTAGGCTGACCATATTTTCTTGAAGACAAAAATGGACAGGGCTTTTGAGCCCCCTTAATAGACTAGGCTCGGGCAACTCAACTGCATGCTTTGCTCTGTGTTACAAATGGCCCAGGTTTATTAAAAATGGGGCAAAATTTATGGTCGGGAAATATGAAAACAAACGGTACTATCCTGTTTAAAACGGTACATGTGCTCAGCCTACTCATATTCCAAACACCAAGAAAACATTAACCGCAATTATTTACATTAAATCTGACTAATTTTCGGGTAGGTCACTTTGCTAGGTACTCTTTCTAAAGAGGCATTAGTCTATTGTAATGGGATACATTTCTTCTCTTCTCAGGGAAATTTTCAAGGAAGACTGGTCCACTCAGGTATCAAGAGGTGGGAAAGCAAAATAAGTAAGATGGGAGGAAGAGAGGAGAAGAGGATAGTGTGAGGGATTGCCACTGTCCCAGTTTATTTGGAAATCATTCTATCACCTTCTATTTCCATAGCATTTCTCTGTTGCAAATTGCTTTGTAATCATAAACTTACTCCAACTTCCTAACATCCATACCATGTTAAAAGACAGACATAGAACCTCTTTTCAGATGACAGATCAGACCAAGAATAGCTGGTTAAGCTCAAGGTCACCTAACGAATGGGTGGTTGATGGGGTCTAGGTCGCCCACCTGCCCGAGGATGTAACCGCTGAGCTCTTTGACCAAGTCTGCCTTTGCTGGTTCCCTGTGCACAGGATTGAGACGACTCTGCCTTCTAACAACTCTGCACTTAGTGTGTCATGTTCTAGTGAAGTGCGGTGTCATTTTGATGAACCTATGAGATGCATTGAAGCTGTTAGGAACAGTTGAGAGATCACAGACAAGATCATCTGTTTTGGCCACTAACTCTTCAATTCCCCAACACTGTGCCCCCGGCCCTCCCACCCTTTCCTCCTGCTCTCCCTCCCATGGTGCATCTCAAAGAACATTCACACCTACAAAAGAATCACAGAGCCCTATGAAGAAGGCTCAGGCAAGTCCCAAACTCCAGGCTATGGAACCGTTTTGAACATGCACTTTTGATAGTCTCTCCAGTTTAATTGGAAGAGTGAGTTGTAGAACCCAGCACATTCATGTGAACATAGCCCTGGAACTCACAACGAGTGTGGGCCTTCTCTCTATTTCTTCTCTACCTGTCGGTCGCTGTCGCCTGGTCTACAGGCAGGCCAGCTCTCATCTCAGCTGGCCAACTCTACCTGAAGTAAATGTAAGTCTGACAGAGTCCAGGCTAATGCTTCCACTGCAGGAATTCTCTTCCCCAACACTCCCTCCTTTTAGATGGAGACATTTACTCAAACCCAACACTTCCTTCAAGTTGGCAGAGACATGGTGGATTCCAGGGAACAGACAATATTCTGTGGACTCCATGGATTCTGCAATTTTTCTCTCCCCCAGTCACACAAAGGGTGCAAATGTGATGAATGTGCATGCTATACCTGAGTACTTACTGAAAAGACTGAGACCAAGTGCAGATTTAATGTAGTAGTCCCTTTAACTATGGGTGGTCTGAAAGAGCAAATCGTTGATGGCATTTCCTTTGGGACTGACTCAAGGAAGCCCCCATTCCTCTTGAGCTCCCAGTCACCTGTGTACTCCTGACATTGGTGCCTCCTGGACAAATAGCCGCCCCTTATCATGACACCCTCAAGAGACTGGGTTGTCATTTTACACATGGGAGGATCAGCCAAAGCTCATGAAGAAACGAAGCTCAATTTTCCCCGGAGAAGAGGTGGGATTCAACCGGGACCCCTCTTTTCCATAGGATGTCCCTCTCCTCCAGAGAAACCGATTCCCAATCTCTTCATAGGGAATTGTAGGTTCAGTGGTGGGGCTGGTGAGCCGTTCTGAGTGGTTTGCCCAAGGTAGTCATTTTGTAATCCAGTGTAGCTGAAGTAAGTACAGAGCTGCGCTGGCTCACGCTCCTGCTCTGCCTCCCTCCTGTCCCCACTTAGGTGGAAACACTTTGCATATAAACAAACTCCTCTCAAAGACAGCTCAACCTTGGCATTTCTTTCTCCCTTTTCCAAACTTGCTTCTTTTTAACACACCCCACTCTCTGCCATTCTCCCACAAGAGGCTCAATTATCAGAATAATAATTAACAGGCTCTCATTACTTAGGATCAAACAATGCCCTCCTAATGAAGCCAAGAACAGCCAATGTGATCCCTTAAAACGGGGCGTGAGTTTTCCTTACACCTTGGGGCGTCCGATCGGCTGAAACCAGGAGCACGGGGATAACATTGAGTCAAGGACAGTTAATAGGTACCAGAGCACAGACCAAAGTGCTCCAAGCATGTCAGTCAAGACTAACCGGAGGCAAAAACATCAAAATGCAGGTTGGAGTTTTGACATTCCTGCAGGCTCTGAACGCCTCGCCAGTAAATTTTTAAAGTCAATATCCCCTTATGCTCGTGAACACTTTTCTGTCTGATGAGTTGGACTAATGTGGATCTGATTGAACTGTGACTAAAGTCGGACTTTAAAGGCAGCTTTGAATGTGTGGGGGGCAGAAAAGGTTTTTTTGGTGTGTGTTTTGTGTGTGTGTTTTCTTTTTTTTCCCCCAGAAATGTCTGTGATAATAATGAAGACAGTGTACACAGATTATCACAGGCTGTGTCTTTCGACTTCAAGGTTATGTGATTAGAAAATTAGAAAAGCAACGAGATTAGAAAAACCGCAGAACATTTTGAAAGAAAGATTTTTTTCCCCAAATATCTGTGTGCTGGATTTAGACAGAATCTAATAGATGGATCGTCTCGTGTTTGGAAACGGATAAAGACAACAATGCAAATAGGAAGCACTGGGTGTGGGGCCACTCCTGGCAGAAGTTCAAACCCATATTAAATATTTTAATTTGCTTAAAGCCTGTTACACACATATATATTTGCATATATATGCATATATATAATTTATATATGCATTTAATGGCCACATTCATACAGCCTAAGTGGAAAGGCAAAAAGAACAATGAGATTGGTGTTTTTATAATACATGCCTCTCCCTAGATTTGGAGTGAAGCCTTCACCTCTCTGCCCTTGCTCTTCTCAGAAGCTGAGAGCAGTGATTAGAAGGACAAGTGTCTGGAAACAGAGCAGAATTGCTGTTGGGGGCAGTCAGTGTCCGGCCGGGAGGACTCAAGTTGTACTCTCCATTTGAAGCAAGTCACCGCTTTAATCCTCCTTGTGTAAGGTATCAAAACTCAGGCTGCTCTGCATAAAAATTCCATTGAGCAAATCACTATTTTGGCTGGTCTACAGACAATGGTGAGATTTGAAATAGAAACGATTGTCTGTAATATGTCCAGGTAGAGGCTAACTTGGGTCTGACAACACCTCCTCAGTGTCTTCTCAGCACCTGGAAGATGGCACGTGATTGTCTTGCCTCGGGAGAAAGCCCTAGAATCCTCTCTGGTGCCCATGTGTGTTTGTAAAGGCATACACGGTCTTCATGTCATAGTAGCTTTAACCTATTTAATTGAACCCTCTGAGTAGGTGTACCCTGAAATTCTTAGGATTCATTTCACTCCCACTTGATTTTGATCTCCCAAGTATTCAAATAGAAATAGGTCATGAATACACTTGTGGGTCAGACGAGTACCTTCCAGAGCTCTAGGGGTCTGGAAGGCAGCAAGGTGTGGTCATGGAGGACATGAAATTTAAAGTTTAGGGGTTCCCCTAAAGTGTAAGTTGTCCTGAGTATTTTTATTTTGACTTTCTGAATTTATTACTTTTAACATTACCTACATTTTAAAAAATTATTTTGACACTCAACTCAATATGTCTGTATAACTATATTATCTGTGTGCATATGTTGACTTTGTATCAAAATAATTTCAAAAATATATGTATATACATATATATTATATTAAATAAACTAGCATATAGTGTCTCCTGCAAGTTTTCTGTCTATCCACATGTTCATAGACTCACCAGAATAAGAACTGTTTCACACATTCATTCAACTAATGTTTATTGAGCATCTGTCACTGGAGCTTTTTTAAATGGTTGGGATATATCAGTGGACAGTGTTGACTAAGATCCTTAATATTATGAGGCTTGCATTCTAGTGCAGGAGACACACAACGATATAAATGATTACATTAATTAAGTCACACACTAGAAGATGGCTAGCATCATGGAAAAAATATTAGGACAGTAAGAGGGATCCAAGGAGTCCTAGGGAGAGGGAAGGCGGGACTGACTGAGCTAAGAAAGTGACATTGAGCAAAACTTTCAGTAATTGTCTAAGTAAGCTGCACACATATGTGCAAAAGGAGCCTGTCAGAAAGCAGAGCAGCCAACACAAAAGCCCAAGGATGCCTGGAGCATCTTCAGAATAGGAAGGAGGCCTAGAGCTAGTGTGGGGAGATGAGATTGCAGTGACCAGGTTTGCGGGGAGATAGAAGATGAGATCATACTAGTGTCTGTATCCCCACTGCCCAGTTCAGAGGTTGGCACCTGGTGGATCTTCAGAGGCTCTTGTCAGGGAATGAATGAGTGGATACATGGAAGAAATGCCAGAGGTTTGAAGGTTTACTGACTCAACTCTCCAAGGGAGTCAGACATCTTACACTACTGAATTTTCCAATTGTGTTCTCTGGAACATTCATCCCTAGAGAAATTTCAGGAGAAAGGGGTCCCAAGGTCAAATAAGTTCTACATTTTGTGCCTCCCCATTTATTAGACTTAAAAATCACAGTCTATGCAAATTGTAGCGAACTTGCCCATGAAGCAACTTGTTTTAATTTTGTATTTTGAGAACCGATTCAACCACACATCATACTTCATCCCCCTTCCATTTTCCCCTCAACCCTTGCCTTGCTGCCCCTCAGACAGAGTATTTGGTAGAACATATGCTAGAAAATGGTGGCCCACGCTGCGTCGCATCAGCAGCTTCTGCCTCCCCACAGACCCTGTCGTGTCAGGACTGCCCTGAAACTGGAATAACGTCTTCATGTCCATAGAATCAAATCCACTGCCTCGTACTTTGTGCTCACAACCCCGCTTGACTGGACCATGTAGTCCAATCAGCAGTCATGGAAGGACTTCGGGATTTTGTCAGTAGACCTAAGTCACCTGGTCACTTAATTACTAGCTGGGCAATTACTAAGACTGAATTTTAGCTCCCTTATCTGAATGACCTGCCTTATACGGTTGTTGTGAGGCCTAAATAAGGTGGTTTAGGTTAAAACCTAGCAGAGTGCTTATTATATAAAAGTAGCTCCCTCATCTGCCCTCTTCCACAAAGCCGTTCACAGATCTGGAGTCCTCTCTTCTCCAGACTGAATATTCTCCATTCATTCTAATAGTGATTGACTATAAACCTCAGACACTGCACTGATGCTCACATCACAAGTATCCAAGGAGACAGGCCAGACCTGTCGTGTACACATCACATCCTGCGTTTCCCAAGGACTGTCCTGCTTTTAGAGTGAAAGCTGCATCAGCATCGATGAAACGTCTTTACGGTTTTCTGAGGAAAGCATTACATTCCTATGACTACTGCAGAAGTGTCTTCTTTTTCTAGACCATTATTGTAAAGACTAGATAAATGCTAAATAGCACTTGCCACACATGCAAACCTATGACACAGAAATGAGACAGAGCAATGCTAGTCAGGCAGGCACGTGTTCACGTTTTCCCAGATGGAGAAAGGTGTGTCTTTGTGGAAGAGGTCAAGTTCATTTCCTGTGGATACTATTGGAACTCTTACAAGTACAGACACTCTCAACAGTACATAAAGCTATGCTCAATTTCAAAGCAGCAAGAGCAGATTGGATTCCTAACATTCTAAGTTGCTTGGGTTTCCTTTTTCCAGTAGATGATTAAAAAATGTGTGAAGAGAGGCAGTCATGAAATTGAGTTAAGCTCGTTTGGTTGTTGGGCTCCTTCCCCAGGGCTGGGCTCGTCAGTTCCACTAGGGACTGTGCCTCTCCAGTGGCACCCAGCTCGCCTTGTCCACTCATTCTACCATTTGTAGTTCCTGGGGTCTGTTACAGAACCAATACAGGTCCTTCTTTCTAACTGAAAAGCTGTCATCGACAGCTGTGTTGTCATCTGAGCCCCAGTCCAGGGCATGGCACCCACTGATAAAATCATAGGACTCACCAATATCACAAAAGATACTGGACTCATGCAGAGTCTTCATACCTATAACTTGCCTTGGACTTGTTTGGAAATTGAATTCTGGATGAGTGATCCAGTGGGCAGTTGTCTGTACACACTTATTAAACATAACCTCAGCCATCACCTCCAGCTCCTTCATTGTCCTCCCAAAGGCCCCGCTTGGAGAAGGCTGTTCCCACAACATGAGTGTAGTATCAATCTGCCTGTCAGTGTGTGTCCTTCTCCTTAACAGAGCAATTTATTTCTGGTGCATTCCATCCTTTCTTTTTGCTTTCTTCCTATGTACTTATACCTTTAATTTGCAATATAAAAATCACCATAAATATTTTTTATGTATTAAATTTATGACTGTCTTTAAGTATATAATATACATGGTCACACACATAGTCATACATTCAATCAAGATTTCATTTATAACATTACATGGAAAATGAAGCAGAATTACAATTATGTCTTGGAGGAGAGGTGAAAGGGAAATAAAGTGATATTTTAAAAATTTGCTTCATACATATAATATGTGTATATAACTTTGCAAGTAAGATTGTTGACTTTTACTCTTGGATATGATTTGGTCTCTTGGAAGACTATCATAAGCATGCCTATCACCAATCCTGCAGGTGGGTGCCTTAAGATGTCATTAAAATGACAGCAATTTTAAGAGAGAATCCAGGTAAAGACGAAATCTAATTCAACAGACATCCCTGTGCGTCTCTCATTAGCACCCCAGAATGAAGCTAGAGGCTGCAGGCCCCAGACCCGAGAGGGAACAGAACCTGGAACAGGCCAGGCTGAGCGTCTACCTTCTCTCAGAGGCTTTAAGCCTGAGTTCCATGAAATCACTGCATTCCACCAGCTGAGCTCCACCATCACTGGTCTGGGAGGAAATTGGTTCCATTCTAATCAAAACAAGAGGTGAAACAAGTGAAAACTATGTGAATTGAAATGACCTCACTGCATCACTAAGTGAATTTTTAAGTTGTTTTGCTGGTCTTAGACTCCAGAAAAGAGAGTAGATCAAGAATATGAGGCTGTTTAATGTCAGTGAAGAAAGACAGCAGACACTGATGGCCAGGATGGCAGTATATATCGGGCACATGACCCTCCTCTTCCTTGTCCACTCCAGCCAATCAGGAGAGATGTTCTTTGTTCAATGTCAGGTGGCACACAGAAGGACACCTACTGGGTTATGATGCCCAGTTCCTTCAACAGCTCTGTCCAAGCTGATGATCATTCTTGACCATGCACATGGCCCACAGATGTGATCCCTCTGCCAATAACACACCTTAAATCCTTGGCTCCTGTTTCTCCCATTTCTATCTAGAGTCACAGAATAGTTACGAGGACATTCACTTAGGAAAGAAATGTGGAGATAAACCATTCCAACTTCATAGTCAATGTGTGAATTCCTTCTACAGGTAATGCGTTCTTCCTAACCCAGCCTTACAGGTGACCTAAGAGTCCCTGGGCAGAAGCACGCCTGTCTGAGAACAGGCATTCGCCCATGGAACGAAGCAATTGGAGGCCTCAATCACACCTTAATCCTGGGTCCCAACTCTGGAACCACAGGCAACGATCTGCTATTCTGCTCTCCTCCATCACAGCACTCTCATGCCACCATTCATTTTTTTGTAACACATGGGCACATTTGGAGAAGCCTTCAGTAATTGGTAGATTCCAACTTCCAGAAATTTCTTCTCCTTCTTCAGCATCTAGAGCACCCCATAAAGTATGACAAGGAAGCCTCCCTTTGTTTTCTCTTTTAAAAACAACTCTCAATTATACTCATACCCATCAAGTACAACTCTAGCAATCAGGCCTGTTAGCTGGTAGCCAGCCCATTACCAGCGTGCTAATGGGGAGATCGGGCTGGGGTGATCTTTAGCCCACAGCTAGTCAGCATTAGCCACTGCTTCGAAAAAGGCTGCAAACCACCATCCCTAATGATTTAACAGCTTGTTCCCGAAAACACATTAACCATGGGAGCTTTTAAATATTAAGAAATAATTACCCCAACTCAGTGTTGTCCTTTCTCAAAATTACAACACATCAGGCCTCCACTAGATAAATAATTTTAGTCAGAGGACACCAGTCTTCTAAAAATGAAAAACGGTACCCAATGAAATGTCATTTCCAAATGATGGCAAGAGGGCGGACAGAGGGGAAGGAAGAATTAATGAAAACATTCTGAGGACTTTCCCAAATGAAAGTTTAGAGTAGCCTTACCCCAAAATGATCTTCTGCTATCAGCATTTCAAGTTTTTCTTTTTTTACCATCTCTGAATGAGTAGGGATCCGATCAGAATTGGGAGGCACTGAAGATCTCCTGGAACCACTATTCCCAGCTGAGCTCCGAGGGCCTGTTCTCAGCCCCTAACACTGAAGCCTGAAGAATCCAGTTCTGACTGGGGCTCTGGGTGTGCGGTCAATGAGGCAGACAGCAACAACTTGACCCGAATAGGAAATATGACTTGGGGATAAGAAGAAACAGCCTTCTAAAGGTTTAATGTGCCCACATAAGGGTCACAGTGCCCAAAATCCCACCATTAAGAGTGTCCTCTTTCTGGAGAACTGTTTGCATTTGAGTGTGAGAGTTTCATCAGTTTTCCCTTTAAAAGACAAAGACCCTGGGCCCTCCAAGGAGGAAGTGGGGAAGCTTACTTTACAGCTATGCCCCAGTCAAGACCAAAGGTCCTGAGGGACACTGTCTACCCAGCCCTGATGCCAGTGGCTCTAGGCAGAGCAGACCTCCCCTGTCTGACCATGAAAACAGGGCACCACTTGGCCTTGTTGGGCCAGGGCAGACTTCTGTGGGATGAATGCCTACCCAGGTAGCTGTTGGGTGCGATGAGACTTCACTTTTTCCACTGCTTTTTCCTCTGCTACAAAGAATCCCCGCCTTTGGTCCCCTTTTGAAGTTACCGGCAGGGCGTAACTGCATATTTGTGCTTTTATAAGCGCCCTAAATGACCTGCTTAATTATTTTCTTTCTTTGGGGCCAGATGTACTGCTGATAGGCGCTGGGAGTCTGGGCACTGAAGCAGCCTGGTCTCCACAATGGGTTCAGCGCCTGTTCCAGGCACCGTGATGATGGAATTCCAGGAGACTGTCTCCCTGGGGCACACTGGTTGGTTGTATTTTATTTACTCATTAGACTGGCAGAGGGCTTCCCCCCGGAGAGCTCAGATGCCGAAGGTGAAGTGAGCATCTACATCCCCAAGAAATCCAGCTGCCTTTGTCATCCTTTGCAGCATCTGAGGATTAATCAGCTTCAGGAACCAAGAGCTCCCGGTCCAAGCGTAGACTGACAGAAGCTTTCAGCTCTTCCACCAGGTGGAGAGCCCAGGTTCACGGCAAAAGTTGCTATTTCAATCAAGCTTTTTGGTTTCTCTTTTCTGAACCTAAACATGGTCTCCAAGTATGTAATAAGCTGTTCAAGGCGGTTACAAAGATCTATGCAAAACATTGTTTGAGCTGAGCTCTCTTGGCCATTTTTCATTTACATTCTTCTCATTTCCAAAGGCACCAGGATGTTGTAACAAACTCTTCCTTAAAGATCTCTCTGGTGAAGGTAGCCTCATGTGGAGACTGCTTTGGATATTGCAGTTCCACAGAGTAGTGCCTGATAAAGTGCTCATGGAAGTTGAATCTGTCAGTAAGTTCCTTGGACTTTCTTTGAACTCTCCTTCATTTGCGTGTAAGATATCTAATATCAAACATACAGCAGAAACTAAATAAATTCTATATTATTTAGCTGCAGTGAGTATGGTGTTCATTCATTTTCTTACTTCTTTTTTGCAGCTGACTTATGTGCTTTATCATAGAGACAACTCCTCCTGGGTGCTGGAATGTAAATTTACGTGAAAAACAGAGTCTCCCTAAAATTATAAGAGAGTAGAATGCTGTAAACCTCAGTACTGAAATCCTGGGTTTGAGTTCTTCTGCTCTCAGGACCTCTGAAGGAGGAAATCTTTTAGAAAAGGGTATTTTGGGATCTCCAAGCCCCTCCTCCTTTTCCCGTCTCAGTGCCTTACTCTGGGTTCTGTTGACTGCTTCCTGGTTGAATTTGACACCCACTAGTCCTCACCGATCGCATCCAATTAATAGTCATCATGCTCTTCAGTTACTTTGTTTGGACATGAGTTGATTGATCCAGTGAGGTTTTATTCTTCAGAAGCATAAACAGCATGCTATGCCTTTCTGCAGGAGCCCGTTCTGTGAGCTAGAGGCAGGCGTGCAAGAGGGAGGGGACACAGGGTCCCTGCCACCTCTTTCGAAGAAGCGGGGGGCAAACCTCAGTGGGACTCTGATCACTATCACTTCACCTCGGATTTTATTAAAAACTGTTTGACACAGCCGTGGTGGCTGATGGAGTAGGAAGATAAATAAGCCTGTGTGAATAGGTTTAATATCCAAAGTGGATATGAGACAGGACACGCTATTCATCCCGGAAATGCCCATGTCCCCCAGACTCGCAAGTGATCCTTGAGTCTCAGGAGGCAAAGAGGTGAACAAGACTGAGGTCCCTTTGACCATAAATATTTCACCAGCAGAGTATCCCTTTTTCACTTGGGGCTGTGTGCTGACTGAGGGCTTCTTCAGGATGAGTCCTCAGTTGACTGATGAATACAAAACACCTCTCTGAACAAAAGGCATTCAAGATTCGCTGAAGACAAGACAACCTACTTTGGTTTCTGTGTCTGGTACCCGGGTATCAGAGGAGATAAAACACTGAGTGACAGGGCAGCGAAATACAGAATAACACGATCTATTGTTCTCCCATTGACTGCAAGCACAATGGGAAAGTTAGCAAGTCACCGTAATGTCATGGGCGGCTGTGAACTTGGGAGAACTCAAGGACCAGAAAGTAACATGAAACAAGGAGGGAAAGGAAGATAATATTGGGTTACCAAACATTCTCAAATTGTACTGAAACGCATCCCAGCCCTTTGAGGGGGCATGTTTTTGACAAGGAAGACAATGGGAAGAAACCTGCGGCTGTAACAATATCACCATTTTCTTTGACTGCGGGCTGTAATGTGAACTTCTTAGAAGACACCTTCTTTCACCACAGTTTTGTTGTTGGGCCTATTGAGGAGCCCAGACACCGAAGCCACTGCCCTGTTCCCGGGCCATCTCAAACCAAGGAGCCTGTTGCCAGGGCCAGTGACAGCTGCTGTTCTTTGAATGGCGAGCAGGTCTGGGCCAAGGGCAGAGGGGAGGCGCTGAGAGGGAGTGGGAGACACCGGGGAGGGCCAGGCTGGGAAGAATCTGGAGCTCAGGGTGAAGGAAAAATTAAGGTGGTGGAGGGAGGAAGGGGAAAAGGACTATTCATGGTGCAGGGCTAGGGCTGAGGAACAGTATGCACACATTGTTTTTGCAGGGTTTCCTTCAAATAAAATAAAACAAACTAGGATGAAACGATTTTTGGAATGATTTTTTAATTCAAACCCAGAAATTCACCCTTGGATTGTTTTTTTTCTTCTTCAGAAGTAGAAATTCAACCTCGGATTTATTACTTTCTGAGAAAAGTCTACCCAATGCTTTAGCAACTTTTTTTTTTTTTCAAATCTACTGAAGCCTCTTTCCCCAGGCATATCCCATGGAGAAAACACCTATTCACCCAGGGTTCTGACAGAAGATCTACTTATAAGTCACAACCATGCTAAGGATGTCAAAGGACTTTACTGGCAGAAAAAAAATCAAAGTAAATAAACAGATGACAAATTTTGCCCATAAACTCTAAAAGTTCGTCCATTCTTGGTTTTGTTCAGAAACCTTTCAGAATCGCATAGACATGGGTTTAGAATTGCTGTTCCATGCTATCTAACTAAAGAGCTGGCAGAGACTTGATGCTCAGTAAAGTCACATATTTTTAAATTACACAACTATTTTGGTTAACAAAATTTCTAGTTGGCCAAAGTTTATCATATCTACCATCACAAATAACTTATTTTCAAGGAACTAGAGATGAGTAATATTGTCAATATTAAAATATACTTGTGATACAACATTTTGTGCATGTGTTTTATTTATTTATTTTTTATGATTCAGAAGGCTGAGGGGCAATCTATCAGTTATAAGCTGGTGATCCATATATCAGAGATCATGGTGCAGCAGTCGGACTATAGCGGGGATCATTAAGATGTGTCTGAGTTTGCTGTCACCCTAACACATTTTGCACAAATAAATTTTTAATGATTTCTGATGAACAGCACATTCCCCTTGTCTTTTTTATTTTTATTTTTATCTCCATTAATAAAGAAAGTTGAGAGTAGTTTTGAACCTTAGTAGCTAGCTTTCTGGAATATTATTGCATTTTGAGTCTGATGTGAGAGAGATGTAAATATACCACAGTAATCTGTCTCCTTTCTCCACCATGAGTAACAGCATTCCCATCCTCTGCCCTCACCATTTAGTTACTTACTGTTGGGGCTGAGAAATCATGGAGGGCCTGATGGTTTAAGAACAAAGGCAGCATGGAATTAGCAGGCTGCTCCCTGGAGTTGTTAACATGGACACAGAATAGGTATGAAGCATGATAGAGAAGGATGAGAAGGGTCTGAACTCATTGGAATACTGGAAGTTTGCCTCCAGGAATCAGGAAGAATGTGGGATGTGGTCAGCAATCCAGGGAGGAGAACCACTTCCCTGGGACACCGGGGGCATGGAGAAAAAGACATGGCTGAAGCTAGAGAAGGAGAGATGTACAATGACTCTTAAAAGAGCATCACTTCAACCTACACGCATGTTGGACCCTGTGGTGGGTTGAATGGGTTTGAAGTCACAGAGCTTGATGGATGGAGAAGAGAAGAGCAGAAAGCCATGTGGAAATGAGCTTCTTTCTGACACCCCAAGGTGTCACAATGGGTGGTGCAGAAAAGTGGGCATGGAGCCTGCCACGGCAAGTGCAGACACCTTCCACATTCCTGGGGCACTAAGCTAGCAAATGACAACTTCAGGACACAAGAACCATTGGCAGAAAGTCCATTCTCACTGTGAGTGTGTTTGAACTATAATGTCTTTTCCCATCTTCACTGCTACGAAGACTTAGCAGAGGGCAGGGGTTGGGATCAGTTTCTCTTCATATATTAATTTAATACATACACTCATGCAGCCCTCAGAATGAGCCCGTGAAATAAACAGTGCCTCAATGAAGGTCAGAGACAGGAAGTCTCTTTCCAGGACATCCAGTCAGTAGGTGGCTGATGTAAAATCCCAAACTGAGTTCTGTTGAGGCCAAAGAGCAGCACCTCTCTGGAAACAGTGTTTATTTCCATGGGCAGAAATGGGCTTCCTGTGGCCAAGGAAAAGTCTGGACTTTAGGAGAAAAATCTCAGTTCTGAAGCCTGGTCTTCCCAGCTGGACTGCACCAGTGGGGTGTGTGGTCATCTGAAGTGCTCTAATCTCGAGTCGCTGATGATCCTGGACAGGGTCTCTAACCCCCTGGAGCCTTCATGTTCTCTGTGTCAGCCTGAGGCAATTTCATTGCACACTGATGACAAGCAGGATGAGGACATTTGAGAGACAGGAATGTTCCCTGTGATCCAGTTTTCTCTAACAGACAGAATGCATAGCAGCATAGCCACTAGAAAGGCGAGTAGGGTTGAATCATTCAGAGCCTTAAAATGATGAGCTTTAGATTTTACACTGCTCTGTAGGAAATACATGAGGAGCTATTGAGGGGTCTCATATAATAAGGAAGTGATGTCAGCAGTTGGTCACATTTATTATCCAGCCCACTTTGAGCACTGTGCTAACCCTTTCAGATGTCTTTTTAACCTCGTTGTACCTGTGCCCAAGGCAATTCCATAAATTTGTTTTATTATGTGCTAATTGTATCTCTTTAAAAGCATATGACAAAACATCTATATTTGAAATGAGATGCCACAAGTTTTTGTGGAAACAAACAAAAAAATAACCCAAATCAGTTTTCCACCAGAGATGTGTTCTCAAGGTGTGGTCTCCCCTTTATAATCCGCAGGAAGGGAGGGAAGGATGAACGAAAACCTTTTATTTTCAAGATGGTGCCCCCTTTATCCTGGCCCTATGGGGAACAATTGTGGGAGACAGAAGGTCTTACTGTCCAAATTCATCCAAATTAATTCCAGGTCAGGTGGACCATCACTGAGCGTCAGGTTTAGATAACGAATCTGTTTCTTTCCAATGCCATATCCTCAACCAGGTGTATGGAGTGGGGTTTTCCTTTTAGTTATCTGGATTCAACCTGGCAGTTTTATTAATTTTTTTTTTTAATGGAAAGGTACAGGCAGAATTGGAGGCAAGCAGACAGGTTGGCAGGAAGAGAGAGGAGAAAGAAACATTTATTTATTCTATTTAGTTGTTCACATTAGTCATTCCTCTGGTCCTGGAACATGAACCCTGATCCTTGGGATGCATGTGGACTGCACTCAGCCGGAGGCAGCTGATCTAACTGCTACTCCACCAGGGCGTCCTGATTTCTTAAACTCTGTGTTTTATAGGTTCAACCAGTCTACTGAATATATGAAAATAAAAAATATGTGTTTATGCGATAATATGTATTTATAATATACATTTAATAAAGTTTATATATTGATTGTATTAAATACATATTTTTTTCTCTGAAGGTAGAAATTCCAGGACTGAAAATATTCCTGCTAAAATCTTTCTTGAGACAAATCATTTGGAAAGAGTAGTTCTCAAGGGAAACATCTCTAGGAGTAAGTTGCTGGTGCTGAAGAGGTTTATTTCCAGACAAATTGACTTATAACTAGGAACCAGTCTGTGAAAGGCAGTCATAGGGCAGGTCTGGAGGGAGTCATTCTTTCTACTGTGGGGACAGGTTTTGTGAAAGACTGAATCAGTAGCACCCTCCCTACTATCCTCCTTGGCGATTTATGTGATCATTTCTCTTAATTTATTAAATACAGAGTCTCCAAGGGCCTGTAAATGTATAATTGGATAGTAGAGATGAGGAGGTTAAGAAAATTGACACTCAGACAGGCTTTATAACTCTGTAAGCAACTTTTTATTGGCTGAGGACTTCTTAAAGCACCATTTTAATGATCCCGTGAGAGGCTCTGCTCATCCCATCTTCCGCCCAGAGAGATGAAGCCCACTGAACAAGTGGGGGGCTGCATCTTCCTAGCCTCCCTTAAAGACGGACTTCTTGGAAGTGAATGAAGAAGATGCAGTTGTCCTCAGGCTAACATGAAATAAAAATACAAAAAGTCACTCAAAGACTTGAATTTAAATCCTAATGCAAGTCTTATTTCAAGTACATCATGGAAAGTATCCTGAAATGTTGCAAATTTCCCTTAATTTCTGGAATTAGTTTCTGATAGCTACTCATACTTAAAACCCTTAGCTGGCCCACAAAGGGTACTCTTTTTAGGCGGGTGGAGAAGGAACCTGCTTTGGTGTTTATGGGGGTTGGAGCCACGGATGGTGCTGGAAGAAGGAATGTCAGTCCCCAGGGCTAGACAGAGTTGACTGTGAGCACAAGCTGGTCTCAAGGAGTCTAGCAAAGGCTGCCCTGGCACACAGGGTGTCCTGCTCCCTGTGGGGACCACCTTCCACCTTCAAGGGGAGGATCTGAGGTTCCTAATAGATTAGATGAACTTAAAACTTCCCCAGCAGCAGCTATTGTCAGGGCAGGAAGCCAGCTTAGAATGAATTGAGATGCCACTTAAATAACTAAAACCTCCTCATAGGGTTCAAGGTCTTTATAGCAGACACATCTTCCTCCTGGATTGTATGTAGAGTCAGAACATGTGGGTGTCGGGCTCAAGGCTGTCACCAGGTGCCAGGTGAGCACCAGTCTGACCCCTACACCCCAGAAGCTTTCCCTTAACCCCTCCTCATTACTGTAGGCCCCTTGCTTGTCCTGTCTGCAGTTCCAGAAGGCTCTAGAATCTCTCCTGGGAGTAAAGTCTCCCTGCGGGAGCTGGAGGAGCTCTGGAGGGCCACTGGGAGATGCAGCAGAAGAGGCTTGAGGCCAGCGGAGGGCCAACTGTGGGACTGTGCAGGGTGAGAGGGCTCAGGAGATGGAAAGGCCAGTGCGACTGGAGATTGAGAGTCTCAGATTCACACAAGCTGAAACAGATGTAACATCTCAGTTCCGTCTGGTTGTTGGTAAGGATGTGGAATAGTTTCTGCCATGAGTCCCAGCATCAGGCAGTGAAATCAGCTGGGTCTGAGGAGAATGCTGTTCCTCCATCACCTATGAACCCCCATCTCTTCAGTAGACTCCCACCTCATAACTAACACTTGCTGAAGGGTTGCTCAGGGCCCAGCACCACTAGGGGCACTCTGTATACATTAACTCAACCAATCTCAGATACCCCGTGGTAGAGACCAGTCTGTGGACTCCATTCTGCAGATGAAACCTTTGAGGCACAGAGAGGCTGAGTAACTTACCCCACATCACACAGCCGACAGTGGTCTGAGTGGAGATTTAAACCAGGCGTTTCAGCTCCAGGGCTCTGGACAGCATGTGCTTTGCTTCTGTAGGATTAAATACAAGAGTGGATTCACAGGGGCTCCATGAGTAAGAATTGTTACCATTCCAAGTTATCACCAAAGAAAATGGGCCATCGCCCTTCCGACATGGTTTTTTAAAAAGCTAGGAACACACATAACCATGTTAGTATCTAGGTGTCAGAACCCCCACAAAAGCAAGCCTTAGACCAGGGATTAAAGTTTAGCTATCAGGACAGTGAATTGCCTCTGGCACCAGCACCCAGTCATGGATGCATCCGCATTGATAAGGAAAGCTGATGGACAAGCTCGACATGTGGGATGTGACCAGCACAGACCCTTACCAAGAAACAAAGGAATGACATCAGTTGAAGAAGACCACCAATAACTTCAAAGGACAATGTCATCTTGCCCACTCAGGAACTGAAACCTGGTCTACCGACCCCTCCGGCTTCCTCTTCCTCACCAGGTGCATTTTTCCCTTAAAAACCCAGGCCGCTGGCAAGGCGGGTCAGGTCTGGACCTGCCTTGGTCAGCTCCATACCTTTAGCCTCTGATGAAACCTTTGCTTGCTCACTCGCCTAACTCTGCTGTGGGTTCTTTGAATGACCGAAAGGCCACACTAGGCCCGCTTTTTGATCACGTACCCTAAGGGGTAAGGTGTTCTTGAGAATGGGAGCAGGCAGCCCAGAAGTGGACACGTGTTTATTTGGGTATGGATTAGAGAAGTGTACGAGCATACATATGTCCATGTCAAAGCATAGAGAAATCAAAAAATTAAAAAGAAGAAATGATGGATAGTAGTATAACTATCCCCTTTCTGGAGGATGATCTTGCCCCTCTATTTGAAAATGAGCAGCTCACCTGTCCTATCTGGCCCACAAAGACTGAGAAGACTTCCCCTCACCACGCTGACCCCTTGCCCAGTTGTACTCCGTGGGCAGCAGGGCCAGTCAGAGTCAAAGTTGGGAGCTCTGCAAATCAGCAGCCCAGCCTCCCCCTCAGGACCTCTCAGAACCTGATGATGGACCCCTGCTCTGAACAAACTCACCAACTTCCATAAACCTACTTGACTGACCTTATTTATTCGATTCTAAGCTGCCATGAATTTGAAGTCGATTTCTCAAGAGGTTTTCGTGAAAAACATCAATGTAAAATAATGGTGATTTATTTACAAAGTTCAAAAAAGTACAAAGTGAGAAGTCAAAAGGGATGAAGAATTCATTTATTAAAAAATCTCATATATAACAGGATTAACAAAATTAACAGCATTTTAAGATAAATTCTTAAGGGATCTGTTGCACTTAGCAACTACCCTTTCAGGTAAAACTTAGTCACCTTTCAATACAAGCTGCACCCAATTTCCAGGGATATTAAAATGGAGAAAAAATTGTGACTTAGAATCAAACACATAGGTATGGTAAGTCTCTCACAGGGCTGTCTGCATTTCAAGCCTTCTCTCTGATTAAATTTTCTAAGTCTCATTTCCCTGAGCAGTCCAATGGGGATGTTAACTCCCTGTACACAAGGCATGAAGTTTAATGGGGAGTCCCTGGACCCTGGTCTGCTTGCACCCGCAAACACTGGGTTCCCCAAATGGGCCTACGTGGCCATGGAATCTGCATCGAGGGCAGTAACTGGAAAGAAATATTACACTGAACATGCACCAGTCTGCTCTACTCCATCAGAGCCAAAAGGCACCAGACTGACCGCTAACTTCTAGAACCTTCTGTCTCCCAGAGCCTTTCAGTGAGTGATATCAAGAGCCAGCTGCTGCCTTTGGCTTCCTCCTTTGAAGATGGGCTCTGACAGTGACCCCCTGAAGCTTGGCCTCCCAGAACCCCTCACACACTCAGACTTGGGCTCTCCTCCTCCCCAGAGCCCCCTTCTTCCTGACCCCTCCTGAGGGAGGCAGGCTCCCCGGCCAGAGAAGGCAGGCGGGGGAGGCTGCCCCACAGGGCTGAAGGGCAGCTGTTTATATTATAATTAAGGTTTTACAGCATAAACTGAAATGTAGCTTGACTATTCCAACAAGGCGCTGGAGGTAATTACCACTGCTAGAGGCGTTCTCCACTGCCAATTATTTCCCTCCCTAATTGAATAACTTAGGCTGAGTTGTCGAGGGGCAGGGAAAAGGAGAGGTTGCTTTCCTACAGGGATGTCCCTCAAGGCCTCAGAGCAGCTCCAAGGTCCACACCCTCAGCCCCAGCCCTGCCTCATACCCTCCCTAGTGGGGATAAGCTGGGGTTCCCCACTTTCTAGCTGGGACAGATGACTCACACTCCCGAGTCCGCCTGAGTCTGAAAAGTGGGTTATGTGAATATAGACTACACCACTCTCTGATGAGGATTAGGTAAAATGATGATAATTTTGGCACACTGGGTAACTCAGGTTTAAGGCAATGACCCACAGAGTGTGTGGACATGCAGGGGCAGACTCTTTTGACTTCTCAGACTAGACGGGGGGGACAGGACAGCAGAAGACACATCCCAACCCCAAGAGAGTTGGTGAGTGAGAACCTGCACCAGGGAGAAGAGAGATTTCCTCTGAGCTGTAAACCACCCCTCCTGAGAAGGTTGGACAGACCCCAAGGTTTTCAATCCCCAAGGGGATTGCACACACACAACGCACACTGCTCTATGATCACTCTTCGTTGCCTCCCTAGTTGTGGAAAACCCATGATTCGACTGTATACATTGTAGAATGCGTTCCACTTTTTAAATTGTGTTCTATTTCACTTACATTATCCCCCTTCCATCCTTATAACCACTTAGAAAAGAAAAGAATCACTCCTGCTTGCAAACAAGAAAGGCAAATCAGGGAGACCAGGGCTGTTGCCTGCCTCATTCAAGGACTAAAACCTGGGACTTCTGCCTCCCATTTTTCCCAATGCAGACAGGAGGAGGCCACACACTCGTCCCATATCCAGCTCCTGGGCCACTGGAGTCATCTCAAAAGTCAGAGAGACTGATTCTCAAAAGGTGGTGTACCTACAAGTCTCTGCGGACCATGTTTAAAATGCAGAATCTCAGGTTACCCTCCCAGGAATTCTGATTTCCTGTGCCTGGAGGTAGGGGAGCCTGGGAATCTCAACTTTCTCAGACTCTACAGGTGTTTTCTCTGATTTTCACGGGTCACACTCTGAGAAGCACTGAACTGTGAGAACCCAGATTGGGCCACGGAGGCCTCTGACATCCCACCTGTGTGACTGCACTCATTGCTTTAAACTTCCCAAATATTTCTTTCCTTAAATGCAAAGGAAGCTAATAACAGAGGCACACCTTCATACACTAAGCTTCAAAGTTACTACTTTTTTAACAAGATCCTACGTCAGTAAAAAGATTATGACTCCGAGGAAGCTTAGATGAAGGTTGGCATTTGTGAGCAAAAAAAGGTTTTCTTCAATTAAGACATGTACATTGTTTATTTTAAGGAAAAGTGTAGGCAGGAATGAAGGTAAGCAGAGTCAACCAGGCAGGAAGAGAGAGGAGGAAGAAATACTTTATTAATTTTATTTAGTTGTTCCTTTTGGTTGTTCTCCCCAGTCCTAGGATGTGAACCAGGTCCTTGGGAAGTATGGACTACACCTGGCCGGAGACAGCGGACCTACCCACTCCTCCACCAAAGCAGCATAAGTTGTTTTATTAGGCATAATGCTGTCGCACACTTCACAGACCACTGTAGAGTATGAACATAACTTTGACAAGTACCAGGACCCCAGAAATTCACATCACCTGCTTATTTGCGCCCCGTGGTGGACTGGGTGCTCTGGAGCTTGCAGGACCTCTGTGGGCCTGTGTTTGCCTTGGAGGGACTGTGAGATTCAGTTAGATCTTGGGGCGAAGTGCTGGACATGGCGCCTGGCACCTATGGAGAGTTCTGTATGTGAACAGTGCTGGGATGCTGTTGACGTCTTAAAATGAGCCAAACCCTGTACTTCTCCAGGATAAATCAGCTAAGACCCTTCCACTAGGAGTCAGTAAATCTAATGAAGTTCAGGTATAAGAGAGACATACACGGGCTCTGATCAGCCCAAATCGCTTTTGCGTAAGTGAATATTTGTGCTTGTTTAGGGCCCTGGAGTGAGGTGCTGTTCAGAAGCAAGTGTTGGGATGGACGGGAGTTCACTCTTGGATTAGCAGACACTGGCTGGCAGGAAGAAGGGGTGGCTTTGGGTGAGTTTGTTAAGAGGGGCTTTTTGAGCACCTTAGTGTGGTCTGCACAGGGGTAGATAGACATTAGAGCTCAAGCCAGCCATGTTCAGATTCCCCCTAAAGGTCCTCATTCTCTGGGTACTTCAGCAAGTGAATTGGGGACCCCTAGACTGGGCCAACAGATCTGCCCTCTGGGCTGAGGGCACACAGGGATGCTCCCTCTTCCTGGAAAAAGCTCGTCCTGAGGCTGCCCCTCCCCTTGGTTTTCCCTGTGGGAGGAAGAAGAAATATCAGAAGTTAAACAAATGTGACTAAGTAGATGCCTTGTAGTAGAACTTGGCAGGGGTTCCTGGGAGGTATGAAGTGATTGTGACTGTTGGTGAGGACTGGGACAGGTTCGCTCCTGATCCTAGCCTGCATTTCCTCAGAGTCTCTAGGAACTTTCATGCTCCCCACCCACCCCATCCCTTCACACGCCCCACCCAGCTTTAGGGACAGGAGATGCAGGAAAGCAAACAACATCTCATCAGAGAGGCTCAGAAGCTCTCCTGGGTGCACTTTGACCTGCTGGGGCCTCTGTTCCCTGAGAGAGGCACCTCACGCTCCACAGTCAAAGGGAGGCCCATGTTTATGGGTGAGAGATCACACTTCAGCCCTCTCTTTGGAAACTAGAACCTACAATGGTTTGGGTGGAGGAAACCCCAGAGAGCTGCCTTATATTGAAGCTGCAATCAGCTGCCTATACAGAGGTCGGGCCCTGAACACCTCCAAACCCACTCCACAGGGGCAAACATGTCTGTCTCCAAATGGGCCTCTTCAGACAACAAATTCTTTCCAACCATCTGCTGTGACCTGGGCCCCCGCTGTCCTGACAGCTTCTCGGGGTCGCCAAGTCTCACGGGTAACCCAGGAAGCAATGTTAGGTGATGCACTCCTGGGCAATCAGCTGCATGAGACACAGCACCTGCTCAGTCTATCCTTCCAGAAGCTCTTTTCTCTGGTTTCACAGGCTCCCCAAGACACCCCTTTACTGGACCTTCCTCAATGCTGGAGTCAAATCACCTGCCCTCCTCATCTTTCTCACTCAGAGATTTAATATTAAATGAATCCTAACAAACACCTGACATTTTCACCCTCAGAATTGGAGATTTCAACAGCTGCACCTAACACTGTCTCTGTTAATTCCCAAACCCATGTCTCTGTCCTGGCCTCAAAGCCTGATGCACCCACCGCCTGGGCCCCTACACAGACCAGATCAGAGAGGTCTCCCTGCAGGTGTGCCCAACCCAGCCCAGTCCAGCCCAGCCCAGCCAGCTATCTCTCCACCCAGCAGCAGACCTGTGTCTCTAGCCTGCCCACACATCCACACCCACCACCCTGAGCCCAGCTTCCTGTGCCGAGGTCCTGGCGAGTGCACCAGCATCTGGGCCCATCACCTCTGCAAAACTGTCAGTATGATGTCTGCAGAGCCTATGTCCTGCCAAGCCACTTGCCCATCCAGGTGCCCTTCAGACTTAGAATAAGAACTTAACCCCCTTCCCTGCCTGTCACAGTCCTGCTGTCTTGAATTGCCATCACCTTTGTTTCCTTTCCTCAAGATCTGTGCACTTCCCATCGCCTCTGCAGTTGTCCCCCCTCTGATCAGCACTGCTGTGCAGTTGTCCCTCCTCTGATCAGCACCTGCCCAGAAAACTTCTTCAGTGAATACACATGTCACATGACAGGATGTCACACCACCATGTGTCCCTGTGGTTATCACTTATCTCCCCACATGATTCGGGATTCTTTAGATGTAGGTGTTCATTGGCTTGGTGCCTGTCTGACACATAGTAGAGGCTCAATAAACATTCGCTTGAAGAATGGACATGCCAGATCTTTAGCTCTGTGTCCTGTGAGAGCTTAAGATGCACTTGCGCACTGGGCCAGCAGTTTAGTAAGGATGTGAGACTAGGACTGAATGGCAATGGGAGTTTGTCATTCTTAGAACATTTCCTTGGACACCAAAACTCTTTCTTCCTTTCTTTTTAGGCCAGAGGATCTCAGAGCAAGGGGTCAATCTCTGTTCTTCCCTCTGTCCAAGACATTCAGACTTTGCTCTTCGTGCAGTGACTGTAAGGACTTTGGTGGTTTTTTGGTTACACCATATGTACACACTTGCACACACACTCACATAGGCACACTCATGAACACACTCACATATGCATACATACATACACACTAATGATAAAAGTAAGCACAGTCTTTTATTAGGACTTTGCTGTGACCCAAGTGCTGGTCTAAACTATGCAAATACTTTCACCTGAATGCCTAGCTACCCTCTACAGGAGGTACAAACCTGATCTCCACATTCAGATGGGGAAACTGAGGCACAGAAGAGACTTTCATGAGTTTACACGGCCAGTAAGAGGGAAGGCCAAGTGTCCTGAGTCTCTGGTTTTAGAAGAATTCTCTTTTTGGCTCCTGTTCATAGTCCTACTCACTCCTTCACCTTGCTCTGTCCATTAGCTCAAAAAACCAACCCCAAGCTCAGAAGAATCCCATAAGGACAGGGCATCAAGGATACCCAGAGCAGCAATAAGGACCTGATCTCACACCCCTCAGGACATCCCAGCAGGTGCAGCCCATCAGCGCCCCTGTAGTCTGGCTCCCTCGTTGTCCTGTAAGGACCCGACAGCTCTCACAGCCAATCATTTGCCAGGCCAGTGGAGGGGCCTCGTTTGCCTCACACCCTCAAGTGAACAGCTGGATTGACGTAGAGATTCACTCACCAGCTGGCTCTTACCCTGCAGGTATTCCCCCAGAGCAGATGCTTCTGAAGACATCCCAGCACCCACCAAGGGGACACTGGGCTGGGGTGCAGCTGCCCCCTCCTGCATACTGGGGTGGTGTTGAGCGCCTGTGGGATCTGCAGAAACTATGGCTGCTCAGCAGAAATAACTGACCTGAGATCAGGTGTGGGGGGGTCGGGGACAGCGCCCTCTCCTGCTGTGCCTACCGGAAGGAAAAGGTGCAGAGGGAGGGCTGTCACTGCAAACAAGAACACACCTGAAAAGACCGCCGCAGCCATTCCAAGGGAGTGGCAGCGTGTCAGGAGAGGGCGTCGCCTGGGTTTAGTGGGGACTCTGAAGCATCACAGCCATCTACCCCTTTTCTGGTACTCACTAAACTCTCAGGGACACCTAGTCCCCTCCTCAAAGTGGTTCAGAACTTACCTTCCACAACGGTAGAAACAAAGCCTACAGATCCCCAAGAATCCTATGCAAAAGCACAGGTGGGCAGGGGTCCTCAAAGCTGGGAAGCCAGGCAGCAGCACAGGCTTCCCAGACGGATGTGGGTGAAAGAACAGCCCCAGAGAAGACATTCACTGAGGAATGTCCAGTGGGCCCCAGCGGGCTCCTCAGTGCTGATGGAAACTGGTTTGGGGCTGAGATGTGCCTATCGCTGTCCTGTGAGGTGGTCAGGGTCAGCCTTTGTGTTGCACCCTGTCCATTGTCCTTGGATTGTCCAGGTTGGAGAAGACAGTCTGTGCCCCAAGACACTGCCAACACCCTGGGATCAACTGAATCCTTTATACCAATACACTGCATGGCTTGTGGAAATCACTGCAAAATGGGGTGCTGAGAAATGAGCTCTGAGGTCCCATGCAGCCCCAATCCCTTCACTGGGAACACTTAGCACCTGGCTTCTGCATCTGGACTGGCTTTCCCACATCAGTTCTGTGTAAGAATCATCCGAGGGACATTTATGAAAGACAGAGGAGCCCATGTTCCACCCTCTGGGATTCTGAGCGCCTAGGTCCATGTAGGGCCCAAGGTTCTGACTTTTTAAAAAGCCCTCCAAGAATTCTGAAGTCGGCAACAGTTTATTCTTTGGGAAACATCATATCCCTGGGTGGGAACACTCCCGGGGTTGTGTGAGCCATCTCTCCTGCCCATACCGCCCTCTCCTTAAGAGCAGCTGAGGGCAGAGCCCTCGCACAGAGAGTCAGATGATAAAGAGGGAGGGAATTAGACCCAGGACTAGCAATGTCCCGAAGGCATTATTCTTACCCAGGTGAATGATCTTCACCAATATTTTTTTTCTGTACTGAGTTTGTCACATTGGGCACCATAACACATGTCTCAAGATGAGGAGGCTCGCTCCAAAGGATTTTCTACCATGAGCAGCTCTGAGGACTCTTCTTTCCCTCTCCACACCCTAGTTCCTTTAAATACCAATTGGCTTCTAAGGAAATTCTTTGTTCTCAGAATGAGTGAGAGTCATCAGCATTGCCAACATGGGGCTGGACTCTCCCTGTTCAGCAGGGAATGAATACCCATGAGGCAAGCCAGCCAACCGGTGGCACTGGGTCCCCTCTATGCACAGAGCAGCTGGGAGCAGGCCCCACCTGCTCACCGCTTATGGGCCCACAGGATGTCCCTGTCCCTACAGCGGCGCATCACACCAAGAGAGCTGACGCTGCAGGCCATGTCTAGACTCTCTTCACTGGATTTCCCATGAAAGAGCTGCTGACACCGACTTTGTTTTTTCTAAACCTCTTGGAAATGAATGGATGTAGCACATAGCAAAAATACAACAAAGAAGCTGGAAAAATCCACTGTGCATGTATAAAAAAAGTTATAAATAAACAGTATGATCAGAAAGCAGATTCAACTTCTAAGTTAAACTGGGAAGTGGGAGATAACAGACCTGACCTTCTCCCAACGACTGCTCTGGCTGATTGTATCATCCTTTCCGGGTCAAACAGTCCTCTGATTCATAGGCTTGTGGACTCAAGATGTGAGGAAAGAGCTGAGAAAGATCTGAGAAGTCAGGGATGATCCAGGTCAACTTTTGACCTTGGAGATCATGAGGGAAATGAGGACACTTGATGGACGTCATACAACTCATGTCCATTCATCACTCAGGGCTGTTCTTCCAGCCCTGGGAGGAACCGCAATGGTTGGGTTATTTGGTCTCTGGTCCTGGACAAAGGAAACTTATCACCTAATAGCTTGATTTCTTTTTTTGCATGATATAAACATCTCAAATAGATACTTAGTTAGGTAATGTAATCACAGTTTTTAAATTAACGTCAAGTCTCTATGACATGTGGTAGTGGGTCTGTTACTTCCATAGAGGGTAAATCAATTAGCTGAAATAGATGAGTGAATGCAGAGTAGGGGCCTGTTGGTGGACAGAGGATTGCTCTGGTGCTAAGATGAACACCTTCTCCTGCTGAGGGGACCATGTATAAATCTTACAATCTGACCAAGCCAACAATTTGGGTATTGTCCATTCCAGCGATCCCCATTTCTGTAGTCATCTCCGTTCACACGATTGGGGCACTAATGCTGCATTTCATTAAAGACGCTTTCTGTGTCATGGCTGCAGTCTCAAGAGCCACAAGAGATCTTGTTTGCTTAAAACAAACAAGCACCTCTTATTGGTGATGAGTTAGCTTTCAAGCAATCAGGATTAAAAACAGGGAAGCCGCCATAGAAGGATATTTATGGATGACACTTGAATTGGAAATTGCAAAGTACCTACATACGTCTCCTTTTACGAGTGAGTAGAAAGCCACCAATGAAAATTATGACCTTGTGTTTCTTCTTGCTGGAGAGGATCATTTCATCAAAACATGAAGTCCTCTTCCCCAAATTCTGACCAAGCATCTCACTGGCATTTTGTGTTTAACTTGTGTACTCGATTCTGATGTGAGAGGTTAGAAATCAGGGATGGGGAAGACAGCAAGGATGAAGGCATTCAGACCGGGTAAAAGGAGAAATCCATTGACAATATAGCTCTGACTCTATTTTAACAAAGGAAAGTGTTTCCTGGGACAAGTTTGACTGGGATAAGAGACAACCAAAAAAAAAAAGAAGAAGAAAATCAAAGAGGCAACAAATAATTTTGCCATTACCAGGTAATACGTGTTAATTGCTCAGTTTATATACTCGGAATGACATACCATTAGAGACTGTGTATGCATTGTAACTAGAGCATTAATAAATTTAAAATGTGCCTATTAGAATGACAGCTTTGGAGGTGCAAAGGAATAACAGTTATCACTTGGCAGAGGCCGCTCTCACCCCATCTGCCGAGACTTTGCATACATTTTCAGCTTCCTGAGCAATGATTAGGCCTGTCAGAACCTCTTTAACCTTCTAACTGCTGGTCCCCACTGGCCGTAATTAGAGACTAATGAATTCAGAAGATGCAGGCCGTGAGGAAAACTGCCTTGACAGTTTGTGTACAAATTAAGCCCCAATTACTTCATGCATCTTTTGCATCGCTGATACAAGTCTCTGTTATTATTTTTGAATATGGTCATTTTAGCAGAAACGAAGAACTTGGCTAATGTATTTTGTCATTTTTATGGCTCATCATAAAGAAAAAACATACTGGGCGGGTCATGAATATGTGAAATAAACTATGGCAGATTATAAAAAGAAATTAATTTCCCTCATGGGAATACCCTACCATCTTTCTGGCCCCCCTTCCTGCTGGATCTACGTATTAATATGGTTATTGTTATTCAGAAACTATATGTCCTCAAAGGAATCTGACTAACTAGCAGGTCGATTGGTTGAGGGTTAGACCCTCAAGCATGGAGTGTTTGGAAGTCAGATGCCTTCATCTTGGATCCTGGCTCAGAGATTGCTTGGAGCAGACGTGCAGAACCTTCTTTGTTCTCCGCCCTCGCCTGCCCCACCACTGTCTATGGTCATGGCTAATGTTTGTGACTCTAAAAGGTATGGTTTTAAAGTCCCATGTCACATTCCTTTAAAAATTGTTGAAATGGCATTTAATCTGATTTCAGTCACCACTAGTCAGCTCAATGGTATTAATCTCAGTCCTCTGGGGAAGCCAAGGTCTGCCCCTCCTTAGAGGTTCTGCATGAATCTCGGCTTCTTTGCCTGTGAAAGCCAGGGCAGTGGGTAAGTATTGCTGCCTGACACCCATCACCTTCATTGCTGTTTCTTTACTACAAGAAGCTGCTGATGTGGGCTGGTCCTGTCATCTGTTGCTGGGAGACACCTCTGCCATGGTCCTTCCCTGCTGAGAACTGGGCTCCTCAGCCTCCTACACTGAAGTCTCTGCCTGTTGAGGACCCCTGTTCCTGCTTCTGATTCAGCTTAAGTGAAAGTTAAAACTCTCCCTTCTTCTGGACCGTTTCACCTCTGCAGTTTAGAATAAGGACCCCCCAAAGGTTTACCTCCTAATCCTCAGAATCTGTAAATCCAGTCATGTGCTGACTAATACAGGGCTTTGTGCAGAGAAATGCATCCTTAGGCAATTTTGTCATTGTGTGATTGTTGTGGAGTATAATTATACAAACCACACCTAAGCTGTGTGGTAGAGTCTGCTGGGACCACAGTTGTGTATGTGATCTGTCCTGGACTTAATGCCATCAAGTAACGTGTGATTGTGTCATATGACTTGGTAAAAGGGGTTTACAGATGTGATCAATTAAAGATCTTGAGAGGAGGAGATTGTCATAGTAGCTCTCATATGATCCCACAAGAGTCTTTCTAAGAGGGAGGCAGGAGGTGAGAATCAGCAGCAGAGACAGAAGCAAGAGACTGGGGTGACTGAGGGAGAGGTCCCAAGCCTAGGAACTTTAAGGCATCTTTAAGATGCCAGCAAAGTCTTCTTCAGAAGTCTCCACAAGAAACCAGTCCTGCCAAGACCTGTATCTTAGACTCCTGACCAGAACTATGAGAAAATACATCTGGGTTGTTTTAAGTCACCAAGTTTGTAATCATTCATTAGAGTAGTAAGCAGAAGTGAATTATAGCTTCTCTTATGGAAACATAAAGATTGGGTCTTATTTTTCAATAATTACTAGTCCAATAAAAATTATTTCAATGATTTGCCTTGGATAATATATTATTGCATATTTGAGGTTGAAATCAGAAACTATATTCATGAGGGGATTAAAGATTAAAATTAGTTTGTCATATAGAATGTAGTAGAGGCTCAATAAAAGGCTGACAAAGTACAAATCAAAACTGAGTCTTAGCATGAACGTGAGTGCAGAGTCAGCACTGATTTGGCTTCCTGTGTGTCTTTTGTCCCCAGCTTCTTACAATTAGAGCAATCGATGCTCCAGTCTCTTTAGTCCTGAACGGCTACAAGCAATAGTCTCTGTTGGCGTCTATTCTAAACAACTAGCTCGATACCTACTGGGATCAAGATTCTTCAGAATTAGGACTGAGGCTTCTGCACCCAGTCAGTGCTCCTGGATCACTGGCTTGTCCTCCTCATTCCTGCCTGGGTGGATACTCCGCCAGATCTCATCCTGGGTTCTGCTCTCTTGCCTTTAAGACATTGTAATGGTATCTCCAAGTTCTGATTCTTAACAGGAAGGGCTAAATAAACACTCAAACATCAATTTAGATACTCAGTTCATTTGAGATGTGTTAAAAAGCAATACATAGAAGAAGAATAATTGCACTTATTTAACACTAGTCTGCTTTCTATAGGAAATGCGGCAAGAATGGCAGTGAGCAGCCCCTCCTGACCCCAGGGTTCGAGCTTCTCGGCTCTTCCGTTATTCTCAGACTGCACAACCACAGACTTGGCTCACATCTGAAAGGGCGGATGGTTCACTGTTTTTTGACCTGCAAAAGCTGCAGTCTCATGTGGTTCAACTGGTTGAATGAGTTGAAAACTTGCCAGTGGAACTAACTCTGTTGACCACCCACAGTCTACCTGTAGCAAAGCAGTCACAAGATGGGACAAAATCAAGTTAAAGTCTATCCTTCAAGGTGGACATCTTCTCAATAGTCAAAATACAGCTCTATCATTAACAATAGTCTCCATCCTTCCGAAAGGACTCCCTTCCACATAACCTTGCTTGTACACACACACACACACACACACACACACACACACACACGCACACACACAAAATTTCCTAAAACTGAGCAGATGATTCTCAAATCATCACTGCCTCAAAAGTACAGACTTTCTGAAGATCAGGGCTGAATAGTTCCTGAATTTGGATTAGCACCTAGTTTATTGGATGACCCACTAATTCAATAAACATTCATCTAGCGCAATTATGAGATGGGAGAGAGGGTACCCACCACCTCTTCCCTGGTGGATTTTCACTCTAGAGTGTCATAGGAGGTGTAAAGGTGGGAGAGTGGGAAACACACACACACACACACACACATACACACACACACACACACAGAAGGAAGTAAGAAAATAGCACATTCTAGAAAGTCATCAGGAAAGAAGACCAATAGAGATGAGATATACTGGGAGAACACTCTCAATGGGGCTTCAGAAAAGGCCTCTCAAAATCAAAATAAGTAAGAGATTGTCCACAGGATAGAAGAAAAGAGACATGTGGGTACCTGGTGGCAGGGTGCTCAGTAGAGGTGACGGCCACATGCCCTAAGAGGGGCAGGTTGGAATCATGGGACCACAGAAAAGTCAGTGTGGTGGAAGCTTATAAAAGGAGGAGGAGACCTTCAGGAATGAAGCTGAGAGGTGGGCAAGAGCTAAACCACGAGTCTTGGGCCTCAGGGTTTTGAAACAGATTTTGACCTTTGCAAAGGCCACAGAAGCCATCCGATGTCTCAGAGAGGACAGTGACACAGCCTCATATATGATTTCAGAAATCACCCCAGTGGCTGCATAGAGGAAGGAGGACTAGGAACCAGTGCTTGGTCAGAGGTCAACTGACCCCCAATCCCTGAAAGACAGTGTTTCCAGGGAGCCGAGCAGTAAATGGAGTGTAAACACCCCTCGTTGAAGAAGGAAAGCAAGGTGTCCTGCATGGAGGAGGCACTCTTGGAACAGATTCAGGGACCTGGGGTCAGTACACCTGAAAAAAGGTATACAAACCAGCAAACCAAGCAAATATGTATGTATACACACACACACACACACACACACACACACACACACACACACACACACATATATATACAAACACACATATACATACACGAACACATATGCATGCATATGTGTACATATACATACCTAAATACATATGTAATAGATAAATTCATACAGATATATCTAAATATATGAATAATCATATATACACACAATGCAACCAAAAGATGCTAAAATGCATAGGAATCAACAAGAAAGTAAAAAACGGAAAGTTTAAAAAGTAATATAATTTATTCAAAACTTTACACTGTACTTAAGACAAGTCATGGTGCAGTTGTCAGTTGTGTACCAATAAAGAGGAGAAAACATTTTAAAGGTATATTCGGAGCTTAGCAACATAGAAATGGAGGCTCCACACACTTGAATTGGTACATTCAACTGAGAGAAGATGTCAGTTCTCCTTGAATTATTTTAGGAATGCAATGCAATCCCAAATTCCAAATGTTGTTTGTGTCTGAATTACTGGGCAGTTTTTTCCCAACTTCATGGGGTGGAACATCTGTGTGAAAATCATGAGGAAAGGCTCCTGTTCTCTTTACCAGTTGCGATCCCTATCACAGGAGCAGTCCGGGAGACCTGCGCCCCAGTGTCTTCTTCCACAAATGTTGGCTCAGTGCTTGATCCATGTACTGAAATAGGATTTCCATAGGCACACACAAATGTTATTGAAACAGAAGTTTCATAAATGGCACCCTTACTACATGTGACTCAAAGGAAAAGTGCAGGAGGCAGGAATGAAGGTGAGCAGACAGGCAGCAGGAAGACAGAGGTGGAAGAAGCACTTTATGTATTTTATTTCGTTGTTCATGTTGGTTGTTCCCCTGGACCCGGGACACAAACCTGGGTGCTTGGAATGTATGCGGACTTCATCCAGCAGACTTAATCAATAAGCCATCAGGGCATGCCACATCTGTGTTTTTATTCTATTTCATTCTATTCTGTGCAATTCTACTTGATTACAAAAATGTCAGCTGTCGGGACCCTCTTATTTGAGTCCATGACTCACTAATCTGTTTCAGGACCCATGTGTATCTGAGGGTGTCTGTTCTGCATCCTGATCCCAAGGGGCTTGCATCCCTGTCTTCCTGACCAAGAAGCACCCTTCTGGCTGCAGAAATCCCTCTCTGGACTTACAAATGAGTTGCAGAAAGCACTTCCTCCAGTTGGAGAAGGAAGAGAACAAGGAAATCTCAGCGGGTTGGGAAACAGGAGGGAGAGGGTTATGATTTGTTTTCTTACGTGATGAGGAGAAAGATTAAATGAAGCTCTCAGTACTTCCTTGCAGAACATCAGTTTCTCCTCCATTCTGGAGGCCTGTCAAGAAGTTCTCTCCATCGGGCTAGCTTTTTTAAGTAGAAGAGGGTTTTAAAAACTTTCAGCATTATCACATGGTAACATAATGCAAAATGCTTCTTTTTAACTGCAAGGAATGAAATGCTTTCTAAAAGACCCAGCAATAACTCTGCTCTCTCTATAAAAATGTAAACTTACATTGATGACCCTTGAGGCATATCTCCTTTTGACACAGCTCTTCGTGGACAAGTGCTCCCTTCAGAAGCGAAGCAGTCAATATTCAAGGGAAACACGATGAATCATTTCTTTCTGTGCTATTTTTTCAGGACACATGCCCACTCATTCATTCTCTCCACTGAATATGGTTCATAACGATACCTAGAAGCAGATCTGATAAATGGCCCTTGATTATCTGCTTAACGGGAAGAAGGAGACATGGGAGTAAAGAGTCACTCTTCAGCACAATGACATTAATAGAGCAGACGCCATGGACTGGTTTTATCTTTACAGTTGTGTATATATATGTGCATGTGTATGCGCATGTAGCTGACTGCTTTGAAACATCTTTCATTGAGTTAACTTTTACCTCTCTTCTACCATATATCTAAGAAGCTCGTTTTTTTGCCTGAACAAATCAGTTTTATGGATAATCAGGCAAATGTATGCAGTCAACTAAGCCACACTGTTTATACTTCAGAAAAAAATACTATTTTTTAGAAGCTGCATCATATTAAGCTCATTGTTTCAGAATATCTGATATCATACTGGACAATAATATACACTCAGTCAAAATTGCAGGGAGAAAGTTATGCATTGCTAGTAATTTATCTTTAATATGATTCTATCATTGTTTTATACTTTTGTCCCCCTTTTCCATCAATAGCCTACCAAAACCCACACTCCCATTCTTCAATCAAAGGAGAAGTCCTGGTATAAATTAATCTTTTATGCAATTTCTATCATGAAATCTTTAAAACATAGTATGTTTCTTTACAAAGTGAAGCTAACGATAGCTTATGCTGTTAGTTTTCTATTCAATAACCATACCTATATTTGTCCTTGAGAATAGAAACACAATATTCAGTGAAGTGACATATGGCTAGCTAAATATCTGCTTTCCCAGAGTCCTTTACAGTTAGGTGACTATGTGGCTATTTCAAACCAACAAAACTTAAGTTGAATAAAGTCTACTGGAAGTTTCCAGGAAAGTCTCTATGTTTTTGAGTTTTAGATAACAGATATAACTGCGTCCATCTTCTTGTCCTGAGAAAAAATGTGATGTCTGGTGTTGAAGCAGTTTCTTTTGATCATGAGGCAAAAGAAAGGAAATTACCAAGATTTTGACTCTGAGGTCTTTGAGGTCACTGAATCAACAGTGACAGACCACTCCCTTCAGATTTCATAAAAACATCATGAGAGAAAGGAAACTTTATTTGTTTAAGTCATCTATTAGGTGTTCTTTTACTTGCACCCTAACTGAGATTCATGAAAGGCTTCATGTTATGTTTTCAGTTCAAAGATTCTTGGGGCAGGGGGTGGGCAGGGAGTTAGGGACTGGGGTGAGGACAAAGCAAATGTGGAACCAGCAGGAGGAACCTCCCACTACGATAGCAGATTCCCCTGACTCAACTTCTATCTTACACATTGAAGTTATAATTAAGAAATCTGTTTGAGAAAAATGAAACCTGTGGAAGATCCCGTGCTAAAAGCAAGTGGATTAGACACTTTTTCTGTAGGAAGGTTTGTTGGCTTTATTATAAAGAGATGCCCAAAGACAAGAATTATGAATGGTGGGATTTTGGCAATATGGTGTCTGTAAGAGGAAGGCATTTTAATAAGGAAATCCAGCTCAGACCCTGTGTCATTTCACATTCTCTTCACACATATGGCTATTGTAGCACCACTCTCATGTCAGATTGGTTCTTCCAATTAGGTTGTTTGGTTGCTCTTCCAAGATAACCCAGCAAGACCCCATAATCCTATATCCTCCTATATCTCCTGTGTGGGAGATACGTAGAGACTGGATTTTAAATTAATAACAGGTATTTCATAAGAGAAGAAGCTACACGGCAGTGGGGAGGCCCCTATCTGTGGGCGAGTCTCTTCTCTAGGGGCCCTGGGGGAAGTCTTGAGATCAGCATTCCATTGAATTTCCTTCTGCATGGCAAAGGCTTGAGACATACCTGATGGTGGTGTTCTGAGGTGATACCCTGAATGTGGGTGCTCAGATTCATGTTTTCAATTCATCATGGGCTCTCACCAGTTAAAACAGAGAGCATAGTAATGCCGCCCGCCGCTTCTCATCTCTCACACGCACCTCCTCTCCCTCTTGTAACCTCATCCTTCCCCAAAGTCATATCCTTTGGCTCACAGAGATTCTGCTCTCCTCACATATTCAGAATCTTAGAGTTCAGGTCTTCAAACCAGAGAGGCCTGACTAACATTCCAGGCCAGCCACTTACTGTCTGTGTGATCTTGGGCAGTAACTTAATGTCTCTGTGTTTCGGTTTTCTCATATCTAGAGCTGATATGAAAACTGTACCTTCCTGGCAGAGTTGGGTGTGAGGTTTAAAAAATTCCAAAATGTTAAGAATTTAGTACAGTCTCTAGGACACAATGAGCTCTAGTTGAGGGATTGTCATCCTTGTTAACTTAATGATTATGAAATCTATCCTCCCCCTTGGCAGATGGGGATATAAATACCTCTAAATATTAGCACTTAGCAAGTAGACCGTCATTTGACACAACTCTCATTGCTGTTGCTACACGTTCCTCCACTGGACATGCTTCTGGCCTCAGCCTGGCTGCTCAGACTTCTGGAATCTTAGCTCTGTGACTTCAAGCTCTTTTCTGAAGCTCTGCAGCCTCCACTGTCCATCTGTCTTCTCTTGTTAGAAATAACCACAGCTGTGCAAATTGGCACCTCACATTTGAGTGCAGGTCCTGGCTGTCTCCTACTCTTTATCACTTGCTCATCTCCTAGTAAAAATTAGTTGTCTTAAGTGCAGGAATTCATGGCTCCACACTTCTTAAGATGCTTTCTGTGCTGCCCAGTGCTGGATACATAGTATATGCTCAATAAGTGCTTGCTGATGGCTTCTCTGACCCTTATGTTAACATGTTTCTATGCACACATGGAGTTTCTTTCAAAGAAGGTTACATCTGCACACCAGAGCAAAGTACCAGAACAGGTCTTATGAGCTAACCGGCAGGAGAATTGGGCTCAAACCCAAGTTTGCAGGAAGACCTGGAATGGTTTCCCCCTTGATAATGCTGAAGTGGGGTGGGGGTGCTTTATACTGCCTGGAACATAAACAAAGAATGAATTGGCATCTTCTTGACTTTATTTTATCAATTGAATTCCCCTCCCCCTAGGGTTTCCCATGACCAAATTCAAGAAACAGATGTTAGAAGAGAGAGAGGAAAGTAAATCCACCTCCCTGGAGTCGGTGCGGCTGTTTATCCAATTTTCACCCTGCCATCCAGACTTAGGTTCTGTCCAGCACAGTCCAAACAAGTCAGGATGTATGTACTCCAGGCCATGGAAGAGAGTTCAGGGAAAGGTGAGAGTTCCCACTTCGGGGACGTGGAGAGAACATCAGCTTGATGAGGAAAGGGACAAGAAGGTCCATTTCCCACTAAGGGAGAAATGTCGTTTCTCAGCTCTGCATCCATATCTCTTTGAGCCCCGACTGCTTTCTAAGTGAAGGTGCTGTCCTTGGACTTCTTTGCTTCTGTCAGTCTCGGTGGTCCCCAACACAAGAAGATATGTTTGGATTCTCTAAGTCTGATAGGTCCTCGAAACTGAACTGAGTATGGGTAGCTTTCTCTGTGGTTCCTGTTGAGCTTGTCTACTGGAATTGTCACATGAGCAGGGAGTGAGCGTGTAATACAAGAGGTTCTGTCCTAGCCACCTACAAATCCATCCAGTCTCTCTCCTTCGCCCCCTCCCTCCAATGCCAGTGGAATCAGGTGTATGAGTAACATGAGGGGCATCGGAGAGATGCTTCTTGCGCAGTTCATGGCATCTCAGAGGTGAGAATGGCGAGTCTGGCTCTGATTGCAACATCTTCTCTGAACAAGGGCATCAAGGGACCTGCCATCAGATTCTGTGTCTTAAGGATGATCACCGTGTATGTTCACAAATAAAAACGTGAAGTGTTCTGACAGCCAAGCAAACCGTGAAGAATTCAGCCTCCCGAAGCGGGAGAACACACCTCACCCTCCCTCACCAGAGCCTCTTGCATCCCCCGACAGTCTTCCTAACTCTGAGACGGGTCCTGCATCAGGGCAGGAGTCCATCCTGAGAGGGAACAGTCCAGGGTTGAAGGAATCAGCTTCCTAATGATGAAATCAGACTTTTCCAGTAAAGAGGTTTGAGGCTGTGTGTTCAGCCACAGTGGAAGGAGGCTGATGAAATAACCAGTATCTTTCTAGGCTGAAGTCTTCAGTGTCTTGTCCATGGCTTCCGAATAAGTCCCTTGTTGGTAGGGAGACATCCTGTCCCTCTGTCTCTGGTCTTTCTCTCCTTCCCACTGAATTCTCAGGACTTTGGTGAACTCCAGACAGCTGAGACCAGCCTGTCTTCCTGACCACTTTCATCCTCTTCTCTCCTCGTTGTTCCTCTTCTGCCAAAACTTGACTCTGTCAACTTCTTTCCATCCCATCACTGAACAGAATCCTGCCTCCTTCTTGTCTAAGGCAAGGCTTTCTGATCAAGTTTCTCTGGATCTTGCTGCTGGATCCCTTACAGTCATGTCAACCCTCACACATCACTTCAGCTTGTCATGGACACTTGCTCGCTTGTGAATCCCCTGATGACACTATGGTCCCTGGTAGAGAACCCAATGAGGGGCTAGCGGACTTCAAGACCCCAAGCTCATGTGCTGAAATGCCACCCCTAGTGTGACTGGATTTGGAGACGAGGCCTTTAGGACGGATTTAAAGGAGGTCATAGAACGGATCTCTGTCTCCACACGCACACAGTGAGACAGACCACGTGAAGACTGAGGCCTCATCAGAAACCGAACCTGCTCACCTTGCTCTTAGACTTCCCAGTGCCCAGAACTGTGAGAAAGTGAATTTCTCTGGTTTAAGATCCTCCACTGATGATATTTTTTTGGCAGGTGAGCTGAGTAAGACTCTCATACATGATGAACCATCAATAAACAATTTGCAGCTGGACTCCATGAACGGGCTATGAACCAGCTAGGAAAGTGACATCCGGGGACTTTCATCCTGTTCAATGACCACATTGTGTCCTGTTCCCTGGCTAACTGGGAGGGTGAGATCTTAGGGACCTGGGTGCAGGTTAAAGAGATGACTACGTACCTTAACATAATTTTGACGTTTAAAACATGTATAATTCAAAATAGCACAAGAAGTGGTATTAAAAAAACGCAGTGTGAGAACTGCTTGGTAATTCCAAAAGCCAGTGCTTGCTGGGGTGCCTTAGTCAATAACAGCTGAGCAACTGTCTCCACACCCCATGTACTCAGAAATGTCTAACTGGTTGACCAGAAGAACCAAGGTATGTATTTATCAAATAGATTATCTGGTATCATGTAGGCAAAGATTTCAAAGATAACGTCTCTTTATTATCTCTGTTGCATCTTATAAAGCTGGACCCATCCAGCTTTCTTGTAGAGGCCGAGACACTAACAACTGGGTTGTGCTAAAAATTCAATGCTGTGATGCTTTAGTTTTTCCAGAAACACAACAAATCAGTTGGAGGTTGGGGGAAGACTATTTATTTTAAGTAATTGGCTCTCCCACTGGAAGAGTTGGCAGATCCGACGGAAGAGTTGGTGTCTCGGTCTTGAGTCCAACGTCTGAAGGCTGGGCACTCACTCAGGGTTTCTAGGCGGCAGTCTTAAGAAAGAATTTATTTTTCTTTCATCAGATTTCAGTTTTTGCTCCTGCTGATTGAATGAGGCCTACCTATGTGTCCTATGTTATTGAGAGTAATCCGTTTTACTCTGAGTCTACTGATTTCATGGTTAATTGCCTCTACAAAACATCTTCAGAGCACTATGTAGGCGGAGTTTGTCTGAACAATTAGGCACTACAACCTAGCCAGACTGACACATAAGGGTAACATAACAAATGGAGAAAAAGCTCCAAATGAGGGGCCTTAGGTAAGAGACAAGTTTAACGTGGGGGTTTGATGTTTCCCAACAGTCCTCAGGAACCTCCTCATCTGGAAAAGTTTCTTGAAACATCTATGCCAAAAATCCTTATGGATCCCCACTGAAAATGATGGAAGCTTCTGGATGCTCTTCTGGCGCAGACCCAACTCTCCAAACACTTGTTTTCTTATCTGGAAAACAGTCCAGGGACCATCCTAATGAATCCTAGGAAAGTATTGGCTGACCCAGTTTTCAAAGAAAATTCTGATTCATCTCATTTGAAACCAAGTCTAACAATTTTGCTAAGTAATTCTTAAATACGCTAACAAGAAGTTGATGACAATAAAACTTGATGAGTGGATGTACTGCTCATCTCTTCTCTCCCTCTCTTGCTCTTAAAATATTATTTTTATGGCTTCTTGGCAAGAGAAAAAGACTCTTTAAAGCCATGACCCAATGTCAGGGAGAAAACAAACTAGTCTCTTACACTAATGGCTGCCATTGAGGGCTTCTTCAGTGATATTCAACTTGAAAAAAAAGGGGGAAAAAAAAAACTTTGCAATAAACGACCTTCATGGAAGAAGACTATTCATGTTAATTAGTAGCTCTTTTCAAATATGATTCATATATGCATTAGGCCATGCTATGCTCAACAATGAATGCTTTGTAGTAAACATCAAGATAAGTCTCAAGTGTGGTTATCAAAATTTTAGAAAACTCGAGCTAGGGCTTTTTTCTTTTTTTCCCATAAGATTGTGACTTGCTGCTCCTAGTACATTGCACAATAGTATCCCTCCTAATGGCTTTTAGTTTTTGCCACTGCCAACTTTTATATTTAAAATCCATACAATTATGGACAATTTGTGAACATTATGAGGCTTTTTTTGCACTGATTCTTACTGATTCAAGGCAGCTTTTATCCTTAGCAAATCAAATGCATTTTGCTTACAACTCTCGATTCATTCTCACGTGTTCCACTTTATTCTTATTATTAGTATTCCTTATTATACATATTTAATTTAAGAATGCATTTTCTCCATTAAAAAATTAGAATATGCTGAAAGAAGTACTAGAAGGTGATTATTTGCTTTAGTTTGCTTTTATTAACTGTGTAGGTCCTGATCTCATCTTCCAAAGTTACCAGCAAGACACACAAAAGCCAAAAAGCCAAAAAAAATTACAATTGAAATCTTCTGATATATCACAGACTTTCTTTACGTAATGGTGGTATAAAATTCAAGTAAGAGAATAGCTAAAAATCTCTTACTATTATGTGAGTGGAGAAAGTATATGAATTTGTTAGAGTTTTTAAGCAAACATATCCCTAAATATGGTTTCTTGGAGATTAATCTAGCAAGAAGCACCTTGGAAAAGCAAAACTTATGAAGCCAGGTGTGCACCCTACTTAACTTCACTCACTACCTCCCTCCACCACCTATCCTCTCCCCAAATCAGAAAAATAGGTGGGCCAAGCATTTGATTCATATTAAACTCCTTTCACAAAATAGCTAGGAGTTTAGGTCTGTAAGAAAAGAACTAGCAAGTTCCTTTCCTAATTTAGCCAACACTGACTGCAGGTCATCAACCATGGGATTTGGTTGTGTTTCTGACGTGCTTCCCAACATGTTGAGATCTCCCCACTGGAAGAAAAATCATGTCTCTCACAGTCATTATAATCAAATTTATTGGCTTAGATATTCTCATTGCAGTCCCAACATCATGTCACATTTACATGGCACATGGAATTCTCCCAATCAGGATTAGAGTAGAAATCAAGCCCTCTCCAAGTCCCAGCCCTCCATCTGAGTTCTGGATTCCATGCTTCTGGGATGTTCTCTTTACCAAAAATCTCCTAGCATTTTGGAATCTTCGAGTCTCCTCTTCTTGATTCCCAATCTCTCTCCTCTCCTCTCCTCTCCTCTCCTCTCCTCTCCTCTTCTCTCTCTCTCTCTCTCTCTCTCTCTCTCTCTCTCTCTCTCTCTCTCTCTCTCTCTCCTCACACACACTCATAGTTGTGTCTGTAAATATAAAAACACGGTATTGAGTTACAATAAAGGAAAAACCAAGGAGTAATCAAGTGCTATAGGTCTCATTCAGCAAGAAATTCTGAAAGAATATAACGGTTTTTATTAAGTTCATTGATAATTTATATATACTACTACCTGAATTTAAAGTATATGACTCAGTTAGTTTTGACAAATATCTGCATCTGTGAATCCACAATCAAGACACAGAACATTTTCACAAATCCCTCAAATTACCTTCTGCCTCTTGACAATCTGTCCCTACTCCTGACCACAGGCAACTACCCATCTGCTTTTTGCTGCCATTGATTAGTTTGTTTACCCCATCATTCTATAGAAATGTGATTGCATGGTGTGTTCTCTTTTGTACTGACTTCGTTCACTCAGCATAATCACTTTGAGATGCATCCATGTTAATGTGAATATCAGTAATTCATTCTTTTTCCCTGCTGAGTAGTAGTCTGTTGTTCAGATACACTACAATTTGCTTACTTATTCACCTGCTGATGAGCACTGCGTTATTTCTAGTTTGGGCCTATTTCAGATAAACTTCCATGAACACAATACTTTGTGTGGGCATATATTTTTATTTCTTATGGATAAATATCCAGGAGTAGAATGATTAGTGGTAAGTTAGATGTTTAACTTTTTGTGAAGCTGACAGTTTTCCAAAGTGATGTCACCAGTTAACATTACCACAGCAATATCTGAGAGTTTTGGTTATTCCACATTCTTGCCAATATTTCGCATTTTCAGTCTTTTTCATTTTGACCATTCTAATGAGTGTGTAGTAGTATCACCTTGTGGTTGTAATTTGCATTTCTATGGTAACTAATGATTTTGACCATCTTTTTTTGTGCTTTGGCCATTCGTAGACCTTCTTTTATAAAGTTTGTGTTCAAAGTATTTGTCTACTTTCTAAATTTGGTTGATATCTTATTATTGAGTTAGAAGGTTTCTTCATGAGTTCTAAATATAGGCTGACCATATTTCCTTGAGACAAAAATGGGGCATTGGGATGGCAAAAATGGGAAGGGTTATGTACTGGCAACTAGAGGAAGGGGAGGAGGCAGAGTAATTCGAACAGGAGCGGAGCAGCCAGGCCAGCAACAAGTAATTCTTATGCGATGCTGATTGGTCATGGCATAGTAATGATGTGTGGTCCAAAAGAGCTTCATACAAAAAGCCAGGAGGGGGTGCAGGGAATTTCAGCATTTTAGGCAAAAAACAAATTTGGGGTACCTATAAGCCCTACTCTAAATGTCCTGTGTAAAACACATGCTGCTTTAACCATCCCAGTCCCAGAAATGCCCAATAACACCCATAGTGACAGAGATATGCCATAGTTCCAGAAATAACTCCCATACTTACCTGTAGTTCGACCACACTGAGGTGTCATGCTCCCTTTGAAGAAACAGGCGTGCACAATGCAGGCAGGATTCCTCTTCCCAAAGCTCCTGTTTTCTCACAGGGGTGGGGAACTGCAGTAGCAGTGCTGTCCCTTAACACCTGACAAAAGGGCCAGATGCTTTTGGGTCCCCTCAATAGACAGGGCTTGGGGCAACTCAAGTAACCCTTTTGCCCTATGTTAAAGACAGCCCTGGTTTATTTACAGTGGGACAAAATTGACATTTATATTATATTAAAATGATGCTACAGTCAAAAAACATGAAAAAAAAATTGTTGCTGTCTCGTTTAAAATGGTAAGTATGGTTAGCCTAGCTAGGTAGCAATTTCTTGGTTAAAAGCATGAATGGCAAATATGCTTTTTCATTTTATGGCTTGCCTTTTCATTTCTTAGTGGTGTCTTTTGTAAAGCAAAAGTTTTAAATGTTGATAAAGTCTGTCTCTTTTCCTTTTATGGTTTGAGTGTTTCATGGCCTCAGAAATCTTTGCCTGCTTCAAGGTCCCAAAGATTTTAGCTGATGTTTTCTTCTAGAAATGTAGTAGTTTTATCTTTATATTTATATCTATGGTGCAAAATCATTTTTTAAATAATATTTTATGACAATGAAATGAACAAAATTATTTTAGAGAAAAAAATCACTAACTCACTGATAACTCTCAAATGTATGTGTTCCCATTTCTTTTGGAGTTTATTTTCACCTTAAAAACAATTCAAAAGGATAAAGAGTTGTATATACTGTGTAAACTCTTTTTACTTAAATTTTTTATTTTATATCATATTTATAAGCAGTTTTTATATCCCAGTATATTTTGAAAACATTTTCTTCATATGAAATAGGTTCAAAGAATTCCATCCCTATCCCTTGCATGGTTTTATCTTGTTTCCAGTTGTTTAGTATTATGTACAATGTTACTCTAGAAAAGCCCTTTTATATGATTTCAACCTCTGATTATTTTGTTAGGGTTAATTTCCACATGTGAATTTATTCATTTAAAAGACAAGTATTTTTTTAAAAGCTTTTGATACCTGTTGCCAGAAGGAAGATACTAAGACACTGACCACCTAGGGTTTGTGGAAACAATGCTGTACCTTCCATGATGTGGGAGCCAGGCCAGCCACACTCACAGAAGCACACAGCCGTTGTTCAGGCTGCAGGGGTTGACAGCTCGTGCCTATGCCCACACAGTCTGAGAGAGAGGCCCTGATCTGTCGACTCCACTCCTTTCTGTCATGGTCAGGGTTTGTCCTTCTAAACTGTGTTACCCAAACCTTCGAGGGAGCTGCTAGAGAGGTCTGGGCTCCATGCACCCAGCTGCATCAGACCAGGGTGCAGGTCCTGCCATGGCTTCCATATGACAGATGGAGCAGGGCAGTTGTGGCCGAGATGGGGGCCCAGGTCTGTGAGGAGATGGACATTCAGAGGAGGGTGCAGCATGGAAAATCCACTGCCCAGTAGAGGACACAACTTTATAGTTAGTTGTTTATCCCAACTTTAATAACAGAGAAGCAATGCTTTTCCATCCATTTGAAGTTCAACTTTACCTTTTTTTAAATTCCTCATTATGTGAACATTTCCTTCTGGTTCTGTCATTATCATAAGTGCACATATGAACACTGATGATATTTTCTAGCTCTCTGATGGTACAAGTTCTCTCATTATTTCCAGTTTTTCTTAGACAATAAACTCATGTACGTAGGAAAAATCATGCTAATTTTAACTAGTTTGATAAAACAATTAGGAATGTTTTTGAATCACATTAAATTAATACATCTTTTTAAGGATTATTAACACTGCAATACGATTCTTTTATCACAAAGGAATGCAGTCGGGTCAACTTACTTTAGGTTTCTTTATGTTCTTCAGTAAAATTTTCCAATTGTTTTTAATGTTGCTTCTGCAACACTTTAATGAAATTTATACCTAGATATGCTAAATGATGTTACTCTCCTGAGCAGAGTCTTTATTCATTATTCTTTTCATTGATCACTTCTGCATGGAGTAAACTTCTTATATATCAATTTATATAATTGATCATCTTCCTAACCTCCCAAATTAGTTTAAATAATATTTCAATTTATTCTCATGAATTTTCTAGGTAGACATCTGATTGTCTGAAAATAATTTTCCCTCTTCTTCAATGCTTATTTTTATTTCTTTTTTCTGCCCTTCATTGGCTACAACTTCAAAACAGTATGACATAATTATGAAATTATTATGTCATCTTTACCTCACAATTTCTTTTAATAACAATGTTTCTGCTAGTTTACTTTTCGTTATTGGCTGTTTCAGAGAGAAATTTTAAATCCTATCAAGGTAATGTATTTCTATTGCTAGATTACAAGAAGCTTTTTTGATGATTGCTGTTTAATTTATATCTTTTTGTCTTGATTAGACAGACTAGCACATTGTTTTATGGGGGAATAGAGGCTGAAGTTTTCGACTGAGCGTTCTTAACTGGACGCTGCTCTTCCACGTAGAACACATTCTCTTCTTCAGTGAATGACCTTTGCTCTGTCCTTCTGCTATGTAGCACACAGCAGCCTTATTATTACTCTATCCTGCTCCTTCCAAACTGGAAGTATAGAAACCCAGTACTTACTTCTCTGACTCCTCTTTCCCTACTTGTTCCACAGATAATACACCCTCCCTCTACCTCAGGGGTTTATTTTGTGTACTATTTTTTATTTCACAATATATTGAATGAAAATCTTCTGAGGTAATCTCCTTCACTCCCTGAACTACTGCTGGTATTTACAAACATCTCCAAACAATATGTACAAAACCCCACTGTTCAAATCCTTCTCCCCCAATTCTGTTTCCTCCATCATAAAAGAGTCAATCATCTTCCCACAAAAAAATATCACACTACAAAGGAATATAGCAAGAAAAGAAGAAAGAAACAAAACAGTCAGAAAATACTTAGCAAAATGGCAATAGTAAGCCCTTACCTCTCAATATATACTTTAAATGCAAATGGATTACATTCTCTAATAAAAATGCAGAGAACAACACAAAAACAAAATAAATATCCTGGTGACCTAGCAGATAAGACCACTAGACAGAGTCTACGCATGTACCAAGGATCCAGGTTTGAGACCCAGGACCAGAGGGAACAGCCAAGACAAGCAACTAAATAACAATAAATGATACTTCCTCCTCTCTCTTCCAGCCTGCCTACTCAACTTCATTCCTGTCTGCACCTTTCCTTTAAAAAAAGACGACCAAGAAACAAAACTAAGCACCAAGTTAGCAGAAGAAAAGAAATAATGATCATAACAGAAATAAATGAAATGGAGAATAGAAAAGACTTTTCAAAATTAAAAGTTGGTACTTTGAAGAGATAAACAAAATTGAGTCTTTAATAGATTCATCAAGAAAAAAGTCAGATAAAAAGATATATATAGATATAGATATTTTTATAGATAAAAAAGGAAACGTTACAACTCATACCACAGACATGCAAAGGGTCCTAAGAGACTAGAATGAACAAGTGAAGCCCTAGAAGTAACAGGCAAATTATGAAATAGTATATATATATGAATATTGTTCAACTATAAAGACAAAGGAAGTCCTACCATGTGTGACATCATGGATGAGCCTTCAGGGCATCACGTGAAGTAAAATGAGTCAGAGAAAGACAAATACTGTGTGATCTCATATGTGGAATCTAAAAAAAAAAGAACAAGGTCAGAAACTGGTAGTTTTTTAGGACTGGGGTGGTGGGATGATGGGTGAGTATGTTGAAGGGTACAAACGTCCAGTTTTGAAATGAATGATTTCTGAGGATGCATATACCACATGGTAACAGTGGTGACATCTGTGAATTGTATACTCGAATGTTGCTAAGAGTAGATTTTAAGTTCTGATGACATGAAGGAAAAAAAGAGCCCTGTGAGGTGGTGAAAGTTACTGATCACACAGTCATGATCGTTTTACAGTGTAAACATGCATCAAATCATCAAGTTGCCAAGTGTAAACTTACACAATATTGCATCAATTATATATCAAAAAGATGAAATCAGCAGGGCGTGGTAGAGTAGTGGTTTGGTTAGCTGCCTCTGGCTGAAGTGCAGTCCACATACATTCCAAGGACCCAGGTTCATGTCCAGGGCCAGGAAGAACCACCAAATTGTACAACTAAATAAAATATTGTTCTTTCTTCTCCTTCTGCCTGCCTGCTTGCTTTCATTATTGCCTACACTTTTCCTTTAAATAAAAAAGATGAAAATCTAGTGAATATGAGCAAGGAAAAAAGAAAAAAAAAAAACATCAATAAGAGAAGACATCAATAGCTCATTGCCTATAAATCTGTACATTTTCCAGGTAGAGGGTCCAGGAATCAGAGCTGTTCATTCTCCTTCTCTGCCTCAAACACAAATAACATGTCTCTTCTCCTCAAGCAGATGGGAGAATTTCTGCCTCCCGCAGGAACTAGAGTCCCCACTAATCTCCGAGACTGTACGTTTTTGTAACTACTCCCAAGAAATCACTGAACTAATTTCCTTTTTATTTCCTTATGAGAAAACTCAATTACCAACACTACCAAAACATCCTCCCTCTGGAAAAGTCCCCTGATTCTAGTGTTTGGGTTTATATGACTCCATTCGGAGCTGGTTTTAGGAGGCATAGTTTTTTTTTTTAAAGGAAACATTCAGTACTAAAGTTGGTCTAAACATTCCACTCTCTCTGGCTTAATAAAGGCTTCTTTTGTGAGTTCCGTCTCTCATCTTTTATTCACCCTTGTTTTAACAGTGACACTTTTCATATAGAACTTTTCATCTCCAAAAATGTGTACAGGCTTTTTACAATACATACTGGTCCCCCAAATGCAAACCCTGGGACTTGATGGGTCATCTGGGGACAATTGTCTAGCACCAAGAAAGGCCAAGTTTCAGGACCAGCCCTGGCCTAGGTCTTCTCTAAGCGCTGGTGACAGGGAGATCTGACTTGCAAGTATGTAAAATCTTTAAGCCCTTTCTTAGTCTGCTCTGACCACCACAGAGAAGAGTACAGGTTTATTTCTCACAGCTCTGGAAACAGAGACCTCCAAGATCAAGGTGTCACCCACTGAGTTTCTGGGCAGCTTGTCAGAGACTTCTTGTGCTGTCTAGGCGGGCAGAGAGATGAGCTGTCCAACTGTCCCCTCCTTGGAACTCTAAATCTCTTGACCAAGCTCTGTCTTTCTGATCTGATTTGATCTTGGTTACTTTCTTACTGCATATAGAGCCCATGACAGCACTTCCCTGTGATGATGGGGGGGACACAATCCACTCCACAGCTTCCCTAGAAAACTGTGCTACCCTTGAAAAAGTGTTCTACATTACTCATCATCAGAGAAATGCATAAAAACTACAATGGGATACCACCTCACACCAGTGAGAAAGGCCTCTATCAAAAAGACTGGAAATAGCAGGTATTGGAGGGAATGTGGAGAAAAAGGAACCTTCTTACTATTGGAATATAAATTGGGATAATACATTTGGAAAACAGGATGGAGATTCCTCAACCAAATAAAGATGGATCTACCCTTTGATCCAGCAATCCCACCCCAGGGCATATACCCAGAGGACACAAAATCCCTAATCAGAAAAAATAGCTGCACCCTTATGTTCATAGCAGCACAGTTCACAATGGCCAAGACAGGGAAACAACCTAAATGTCCAACAGCAGATGAATGAATAAAGAAGCTGTGGTATCTACTCAATGAAATTTTATGCAGCTACTAAAAAAACATGAAATTGTGCCCTTTGCAACAATTTGGCTGGAACCAGAAGGGATCATGTTATGTGAAATAAGTCAAAAAGAAAAAGACAGATACAGGATGATTTCACTCACATGTGGAGTACCATGAAATGAAACAATGAAATAGATAAACCCAGCAAAAATTCACTGGACATGAGATAATAGCTACCAGCGGGGTTGAAAGTTGTGGGGTGAGGGACAGAGAGGAAGAGGTGAGGTGAAGGACACTGGAACTCTGGTGGTGGGTGTGGTTGAAATATAGACTGACATGCAATTTCAGTATCCTAAAATGAGCATAGCATTTCCTTTGTGAACAAAGGAAATAATAAATATCAATATAAAAGAAAACAAAACTATTGCAAACTCAAAACAGACAAAAGCTCACAGTGGCTGCTCCATTTCTCTCCTCTAGTTGCCTGGTGGCGGAAATTGACTACGAAAAAGATTTTGCAATTTGTGTCACCATCACAGCCTCATCTGCCATGGGGTGGGGGTAACACTTTGAAAAATCCTTTTGCTGATGGGAGTCTCTCTTGTCTGGCACCACCAAACCCTCGGAGACACCAGTGTCTCTGCTGGTGCCTTGGGCCCCCTGCGCTATCATCGCGGGCTGCACGGTGCACTGCTGTCTTGCTCCAGACACCCAGCGACAAGTGGCCCAGCCTGGACACCTGTCCTGGCTGCAGATGAGAGCAGGGTATCTGAGAACCGGAGGGTCTGTGGTCACCCTTCCCCCAGGTTGCAGGTCCCTGTTATCCTCTTCCCATACTCGAGTCCTCATCTCTTTATGTTATACCAGGAGGAAGAGAACTTCCCCAGCCTCCTCCAGGCACAGCCCCTTTGGTATGGCAGAAGGGGCTCAGTGTAGAAAGCTCGATAATTAATAATAATAAAATTAATAATAATAATAATTTGCTATTATTATAACAAATACCTGTAGGATGAACCACCAGGCTCATGAGCAAATTGAGGTCACTGTTTCAAACAAATCAGGGACTTGTTTCTGTCCCAAGGCTGCCCCTGCTCGCTCCTCCTCAAGTAGAAATCCTCTTGTCTTCCCATAGCAAGAGGTGCAGGCCAGGCAGTATTCAACCCCACCTTGGTTCTGCTTAGAACATTCCAGCAAGTCAGCTACCTGCTCACTAACAAACATCCCATCAGCACAGCTACTTACTTATGGCCACTGGTCTCTCAGACCTTTAGAAAAATGACAGTCGCTTCTTACTTCACAAAGAGTCTTGGCCAGGGTGTCCACTGAAAAGCGCTGTGACAGACTGGCTCGATAAGCAGTCACCCCTCTGTCCCTCTGAACACTCTCGCCTCGCATCTACCAAGTGCTGAGCATTCACAGCGCCCGAGAACAAGGCTCATTTCCTTCCATCTTCAGGAGAACCACATGCAATGAGCGTGAGGTGTGCATCAGCAACAATGAGAACAGAAAGAAAGAAAACTTTTATGGAAACATGACTGGGTGCCAGTTACTGTGCCACATGCTTTGTAAGGACTAGTAGCTCGGTTGAAATAACTCAGACTTTCCTTGTTCAAGAGAGGACAGCAAAGCTCAGGGAGATCAACTGATCCCTATGGTATAGCTCCCTTGCTGAGGCCAAGTGAGTGTACCTGGGTTCAGACCCATGCTCTCCAGGGCCCCTTCTGAGGCACTGTGCTGACATTTAACATTGCCAAGTCACCTGTGGAGTCTGAGACCATTTGATGCCACATTGTCCCAGTCCAAAGGAGGCTAGTCTCAGTGGCCGGTCGTCTCTGACTGTAGGACATGGTTTATTCACACCACAGACATCTCAGGACCAGAGGCACAGGGCATGACCCCAGATGGAAATGACTCACGAGAATCCTTTGCTTCTAAAGAGACAGTTCAAATGTACAACTAGTTTCCTCCAGTTCCACGGGCGTGCTGTCTACACAATGGAGCCACGGCATTTGGCAACGGCTCTTACATTTGGCACACTCCACACCCTCCTGGACCCGCGAGATAACATAACCAAATGCTCTCAGAAGCTATAAGAAATTAGTTTTTTGCAGGTAGGAGGAAAGGCAAACCTCATCTCTACAAGACCCTCGCTTCATCCAATCCCAAGGACATAATGGCAGTCTCCCTTGTGACCCGTCAAAAGGTTAAATGTGAGCAAGGATCCAGATAAATGGTCACAAGGCAAACAAAGTCATGTAAATAGATGCATCTCTGATCTATGTGGTCAGTGGTGCCAAATAGACCATCTGCACCATATCTCATGATGAGTGGGATTTTGTTTCTGCCTGTCCCAAGCCATGAGAAGATGACCATGTTTATGCAGATCAAGGCATGCATCATTTGATAACCCTGGAATTTTTTTTCTCTCAAAATTTCAGATACACAGAGAATCAGTAGCATTTTTTTTTTTTCTGAGTTAGGTTGAAGTTGGAGGAGAGGACTCACTAGCAAGTGTGAGAGCACCTGTCCAGGGCAGGGTAATTGGAATTTATTGTGGGTTTTAGTGGATTCAGCAAACCATGCCAATGCCCTCATTCACATAGTAAGGGCACTATTAGAGTTTATATTATATTAGCATTATAAACACCTAATTTGTTAGGTATTGTGGTTGCAAAGAGAAGAGAAAGATGGTGTTTGCTTTAGTGGGATTCCTGAGCCTGTGAGACTTTACTTGGCACAATTTAATGGATACTATCTTAAAATTAAATTAAGAGTCTATAATGAGAATTACAGGTGGAACGTCTTTTAAAAATACACATGACCAGGATTTATTCCTTCCACTACTGTTGCGTTTAAGGCAAAACTCAGGCATCTGTATTATTCATTCATTCATTTACCTATTTATTTACTGGAAAGGGTCAGACAAGAATGAAGGCGAGTCTGCAGGCAGCCTGGTAGGAAGAGAGAGGAGGAAGAAGTACTTTATTTTATTTAGTTGTCCATCTTGGTTGCTACCCTGATCCCAGGTCTTGAACCTGGGAACCTTGAAATGTATGTGGACTGCACCTAGGGTGTCTTAGGTTACTAGGCCACCAGGACATGCTACATCTGCATTATTTTTAAAAGCAAAACAAAATGAGACTGCAATGTTGAGATCTGTTGAACATTTTGTATACAGAGTTAGAGAGCAAATATTTCAGTCTTGTGGGTCATACTGGTTTTGTGACAGCTGTTCACCTCTGCCATTGCAGAGTAGAAGCAACTAGAGAATATGAGTCACAGGGCATGGCTGTCTGCAGCAGAATGTCATTATTACACAAATAGGCAGTGGGTGCAGTTAGCCTGGGGTCTGTAGTTTCACACCTTTTGTTCTAGATAGTTTTTATGGGCAACTAGGCTTGAGATCTGATCGTCCAGAAAATATTGTCACATTGGAAGGTTTGTAACAGGTACCACCATTGATATGAAGTAGGGTCATTCCGCAAATAACTCCCTCAAGGACACAAAACAATATTTATATGCAGTCTATGTGGGCATTAATTGAATCTGATGAAATGCTTTTCAGAGATCCACAATACCATTCTAGTTGGAAATAAGGAATTAATTAGACATACATTTGAAATCAAGGAATAAATCTGATAACATTTTGTTTTCTAAGATCAGAAAAAAATGGATCTATCTGGGATTATTAGGTGTGTCACTGCATCTTATAGTCTGATGCAGAAGATAATATACATCTTTCAGAAGACAGTGCTTACATTTCAAGAGTCAACCTGAATTCTTATTCTATATTATTATCATATTTGATAGACTTAAGGAAAACACCAACTTGACTCTAAAGTCCTTTTCAGGTCTGAAATTTTGAAATACACCTATGCTAACTGAGAGACAAATTTGCTTCCACAAATATTTATGAAATTTTGACTTTGGAGTTAGTATTCCGACTCTTGTAGAACACACCATCTTGTGAGAGAAACAGCAGCAAAAAACAAAAAAAATAAAAAAAAGTATAGCACAAATGACCAAGGCACTTGTAGGACAAGCACAGCTATAAGAGCAATCAATTCTTCTTGAGTGGGGACAGACTGAAGAAGGGGACAGGAGGCATACAGTACAGGACTTCAGGAAGAGCCATAGTGAAGAGGTTCATTTGACAGGACGCTGCAGGATGAGCAGGAGTTCTCCTGGCAGGCAAAGGGCAAAGGAAGGAGCGTGCTTTGAGCCAGGTGCTATCAGGAGAAGCACTCCCACTTATGCAGTGATGTCTAGGCTACTCTGACCTGGGATAGTGGAGACAAGAGTTAACTGAGGGGTAGCCTGGGGTCAGATAGTGGAAGCCAGGCTGATAAGGTTCAACTTTAGTATTTTCTTAGCAGGAGAGGGAAACATTTGCATTTTATATCTAGGAAGTGATCTAATCTCAGTGTTTTAAAAGGATTATCTTGGGTTAAGAGCACAGTGCACCTAAGACCTGTCAAATGTTCATAATTTGCTCTCCAAACAGGGATGATGCAGTCATTCCCCAAGAAGTTAAACAAATACCCCTAAATGCTGGGATACTGGAACAGCGCACAAGGGTGGGGGACAGTCCTTCCTGACCCCCACCTGCTAGGAGGGGAGAGTGTATCTGTCTCTTTTCTCCCCACCAGCCTGAGAGAAAGGCAGGCAGACAGCTGCCTGTGGAGGAAAGATGTTACAGACCAGGTAAACAAGCAAACCGAAAAACACCATTTCAATAGTCTGAGAGAGAGATTCTATTTTGTTTTTATTATTTTATTTTATTTTTTATAGAACGAGGAAGTTAGGCAGGCAGACATGAAGGCAGGCAGTGAGCAGGCAGAAAGGAAGAAAGCAGCGGAAGAAGCATTTTATTTGCTTATTTGTTTGTTCCTTTTAGCAGTTCCCCCAGCCCCAGACCAAGAACCTGAGTTCTTGGGATGCATGCAGACTACGCCGCAGGTGTGGGCTTAACTCCTGAGCCACCAGACGTTCTTTTAAAAAGTTGGTTTTATTGAAGGAATATTTCATTATATCATTAACTAGGTTGAAGGTGCACAGATTGGTAAATCCACATCTGTTTATAACACAATAAATTCACCTTTACTTTATTTTTTCCTTTGCTGTACAATTAATCCCCTTCACCCCATTTGCCCCTCACTGTCCCCTCTCTCTCCCTGCACCCAATGATTTGCTGTTTTTGGCTAAAAGTCTATTATTTTATTTAGTTCACTTTTTAAAGCCTATTTTTGTTTCCTGTGGTTCATTCCTTTGGTTGATATCACTATTCACCACATATGAGTGATATCATAGGCTCTCTTTCTGAAAAGAGACCTTGAAACACAGGACCCTTTCCTCTTAGGACAGAACCGTGACCCTCACCCCAAACCCAAGCCCTCCGCGCTCTGCACAACGGCTCCGTGGCGGTGAACCGCACTGCGCCAGTACCTCCTGTCATCGCCACACAGCTCGTGCCAGGCTGCGTCCAGGCAGACGCGGCACTGTCCCTGCCTATGCTCAGGAACAACTGCTGCCCCTTTGACCCTCCATCCAGTCCACGTTCAGCGCCTGGTCAGAAGAGAACAACCCATGCACATCCCTCCAGACCTTCCTGCTGGTCCTCCTCTTTCTGAGGGTCTCAGTGGCCCTCTGCGCTGCTCTCTCATTCTCGAGTTTTTGGGGAACTTCAAATGTCCCCAAGAGCTTGCTCCTAAAGAAATGGGGACCCCTTGCATGAGAGAGGCCAGGGGAGCAGGCGCTCCTGACCCGCAGGTACTTAGGAGGAGATTTAAAGAGTGGGAATAAGCTTGATGAACATTTGGCTGCCAGGTCACAGCATCCCGTAAGGGATTCGCTGAGTATTCACTCACTGAGTTCTTGTGGAAAACAAGAGAATGATTCCTGGCTCCCCTTTTTGGAAACTAAACTCTAAAAACTTGCCAGGAAAGATTAAAATCTTTCCGGTTATCTTTGCGGCTTGAAGGAGGGCTCTGCACCACCTGGGAGTCAGCGGGAACAGGGGGAGGTCAGGAAAGGAGAAGACTCAGGAGAGGCCAGAAATTGACTTCATTTCTGGTCAGAAAGCAACCCATCACTCTCCGAGGAAAAAATAGCATTTCTCTTCTGCGTTCACAGCTACCTTTCTCCTGTTTCTGAATCAGATTTCATGGCACATCACTCTGAGCCTAGGGGAGCCTTCACAACAATGCTTCCCAGCTGGCTTTCCCTCATATTCTTTGACTTTAAATGTAGAACCCATATCCTTGCTCCTCTGAAAATAACTCAGGGTTATTTACACTTATTTAAAGGCAAATAAGAGGAGGTCACTCACTATCAATATTATTTAAAATGTACCATTGATGGTCAAAGATCTTATTACTATTGATCAATTTTCAGTATTTAAACATACTTTTAGCTCTCTTTCTCTTGACTAGGTTTGGATAATTGAGCTTTGATAACTTTTAGGATATGAATCAGGGAGAAAACTAATTTTCTTAATACTGCATTGCATTCCACTATTGCCCTTATCTGCACAAATGGAAATACAATTTGATGCACCAGGCAAGAAAAAAAAAAAAAAGCATCTGTATAGTGTTAAATTGTAAATTGTCCAATTCTATACAAGGGCCAAGAAAAAAATTGATTTGAAGGAGTTCATTTTTAAAGTCCCTTTAAAAATCAGGACAAAAGATGCCACAGCAGTAAGCTAAAATATTTAAAAACAAAAAGTATTATGTACGCTGCATGGCAGAAGATCTGATTTTTATTAATGCAAGTTTTAAATGCTGATCTATCCTCTCGAGAGTCAGTTTCCCAAAGCACTGGACTCCAGTCAAGTCTTTTTCAAAACCACACATCACTTCCATTATTTTGAATATTAATTGAAGCACATTATAACTAAGGATACAAAAGTTTAAAGTATGATTACAGCTGTCAGTGCTATATCTATATAAGTCACTGAATATTCAAGCTGAATTCCATTCAGAAGGAAAATGTTGTAAACCAGTCTGCAGACAGCAACGGTCTCTCTTAGCCTTTATGAAAATTGAATTTGATGCCTTATGTCTCTAGAAGGCTGCAGCTCTGACTTGGCGTTTATTTATAAGGCCTACTCTCCATCAGAAGTCAGAGATACATTTTTGACTTATGATTTGGACGTTATCAAAGATATCTGGGTGAGGGAGGAGAAGGAAGAGTGGAAGAGTATGAGAGTATTATCAGTACATAAGGTTTTCCCATTTCCTTATTTTTCATTTCAATTTCAATCTCTTGTCTACACTGAAGAATCAAATTAGCCAAATTTAATCAAGTAAAGTATTACTATGGTTTCAAAACAACTCATTAAACTCAGAGGCAAGTACCTATTGATGTGTTTTCACCTCTAAACTCCACTTCTTTTATCTCCCAAGTGCAGTGTGCGGCAGAGAAAGTCCTGATTTCCCCACCGAAGCAAGGTAAACTAGTGACTTCTGTGACAACAGTAGGGAATTTTCAGTTTTGTTTTGTTTCCATATGGGGTTGCTATGTACGTGAGTAATAGCTTTTGTTCAAAAGGATGCAAAAGCTGCTCCCCTGTCTAATTCTAATGAGATAAATGGCATTATGAAGGGACTATTAAAAATTTACAGCCCTCTTTACTAAGTTTATTTGTCAGCCGAACTCTCTGAATATTGCATGGCACACACGCACTGAAGCACACCATCCGACGATGAAAAAGAGATGAAGAAGTGATGTTACAACCATCACTGGTCCAATGGCGTTTGTGGATCTCAGATGCTGCTGGCACGTCCTTCCATTGCTGTGAGCCAACCGGCAGAATCACACAATATGTTAGTGTAAAAGGTCCACAGTTTAAGGGGAAAATCTAGAAGTGTTAACTATACACTGTCTAATTATACAACCTTACTGTCCCAGAATGCGATTTCAGAAACCATTTCTGACATATGGGAAAAGGGGGGAACAGCTGGTCATTACGGTTTTCTCAAGACTATTTAGCAACACACTTGAATGTAATTAAAGTGAGACACTAAATACTGCACTTGTGGTACAATGTATTTTTAATTTTTATGGCATGTGGTAAAAGTAAATAGATGCAAAGCATTCAAGTTTCCCTGTTCGGCATCCAACTTGTCAAAGATGCAGAGTCTGGCTGACAGAAGTGGGTCCGGGTGTAAGTCTCAGACACCCATTTGGGGGTTGAAGTTGTCTTAAAGGGACCGGATTTGGCAATAGTCGGAGTAATGTCTCAGGGGAACTCCCCAATAAAATATGAGGTCAATTCATTCATTCATTCATTCATTCATTCATTCATCCATCTAGCCATCAAACATAACCTGGAATTCTTGCAAATGCTGAACATGTGAGTCCTGTCCCCGAGTTGCTTAAAATACAGGTGGAAGGAGGCTGAAGGGAGATGTGGGAGCACTCCCAAGGCTTCCTGGCCCCAACAGAAATGTCAACTCAAGCTCTGAAGAAGTATTCATCGTAGGCAAGCTGGAAAAAGACGGAGGGAGGGGTGAGGTGAGGAAGGAGAGCTATCCAGGCAGTTTTCATGAAGACTTGGAGGTTAGAGAGATGTAGAGAGTCTTTACGGGATATTTACAATGCCCTGCTCCTGGCCTTGCCATATAGTCTCTCATTTAACCCTCACAGCAATGCTGCGTGATAAGTGCTGCTGCTGACCTTGTGCACAAGGGCACTATCAGTGTCGTCCATGGCAAAGCAGTGAGCAGGTGATGGAACCAGAACTCCAACCCACATCTGCCTGAGTCCCAAGTTGAACATTTCTCCATATTGCCTTCTCCCTCCCACATGAAAAGACAAGCTATAAGATGAGAAGATATTTGCAAAGCACATGTCTGATCAAGGACTTGAGTCCCAAATATATAAGGAACTATCGAAGCTCAGCAGTATGAAAATAAACCACCCAATTAAGTAGGAAGCAAAAGAACAGACACTTCACCAAAGAAAAATATGATGGCGGTGCACCCTGGTGGCCTAGCAGATACACCAACGTCCTGAAGACCCAGGTTCAAGTCCTGGGGCCAAGGAACAGCCAAGTAAACAACTACATAAAGTAAATAAATGTTTCTTCCTCCTCTCTTTCCACCTGCCTTCATTCCTGCCTGAACTTTTCCCTTAAAAAAAATGTACAGTGGCAAACAAGTGCATGAAAAAGTGAGATAAAGAAAGAAATACTTCTTGGGATGGCCAAAATAACAAAAATACTAACAATACCATGCTTTCAAGAGTGTGGAGCAGTTGGGAGCTTCCCACAGTGCTTCTGGAGGGCAGGTTTGTAGAACTACACTGGGTAAGTCTGGTAGGTTTTTAGAAAGTTAAACCTACACTCACCATATGACCCACTCCCAGGTATTCACCCTGGAGAGAATAAAAACCTTGTGACTACTGAGAGAAGCATTCCTCATAATCTTCAAAAAATGGAAATGATCTAATGAGCAAATGTCCTCAACAGGTACATCAATAAACGGCCCCACGTGCAGCCACGGACTACCCAGTCATGAAGAAGGATGAACTGGGGATAACAGGCACACAATGTGGATGCATCCAAAAGGCATCTTGTGGAGGAGAGAGACCATTCTCAGGTTACATGCTGCAAGATTCTGGAAAAGGCAGCCTCTGGGAATGGATGCCATAGGTTCAGGGTGGGAAGATGGTCCAACTATAAGGGGGCAGTTGGAGGGAACTGGCGGGTGTGGGGATTGTTCCATATCCAGATTGTGGTGCTAGGTACATGAGCAAAAAATTGTTCAGACTGCTAGTACTACATGCCAAAAACAAGTTATTGTACTGCATATACATTTAGAAATAAGCATGAAGCCCTCTGAGGTAGATGTTTTAGTTTGCATTCTCCAAAAACCAAAACTTAGGGATAGAAAAAAATGAGAGCTAAGAATTTATTGACAAAGCAAATCCAGGAATCACAAGTGAAAAATGGGGCAAATGAGATGAAAAAATAAAGAAAAACCAAAAAAGGTGTATTTATGGGCGGGCTTCCAGCCTGCTCATTATGAGAAGCTTCTGGACTGTCTCAGCATCAGTAGGTATCTTTCATTTGGTTGAGGGTGCCTCCAGGAGCACAAATTCTTCTGAGCCTGCATTTTTCAAGTTCCCTTGGAAGCCATCAGGCAGAATAGAGGAAAGACCAGGTGGCTGAGGTGGCATGATGTCACCTGTCTATCACAGTTGTAGCCACTGGGAAAGTGATCAACAGCCTCTGCTGAGGAGGTACTATGGCAGAGGTTATAACCGGTGGTTTCACAATAAAGTGGGGGAAGATTTGCCAAACAGTTACAATACACGCATGTCATGATGACAATAAGAACACTTGTCCTTAGGAAGTATACTAATAATATGCTGGTCACTGCACTGGACTTCCAGACTTCTTCCATATAACTCTTCCAACAGCCTTGTGCGATACATATTAATATAGCTATTGTACAAGCAAGGAAACTGAGATTCAGAGCAGGTAAGTAGCTTTCTCAAGGATGTATACACATGCACACAGAGCTGAAGAGTCGTTAGGTCAACACAGCAGTCCTTAGTTTTCCATCATGCCGAAGATATTCTACGAGGAGTATCTGTCCTTTATAGAAGACAGAGGAATTCTGAGAAGAAAAGGCAGAGCATTGGGAATTATGTGTTGAGACTGAACACCACATCTAAGTCACTCCAGGACTGAGCTCTGTCCTGTGGGAACATTCAGGCCTTCTCTTCCTGTCTGTCTAGGGGCATTTCATTGCTCATTAGAATGTCCATGATTTGAGAAAGTAAGATTGAAATTCAGAGCAATCTATTTTACTTCCTATCTGAATGTCTAGAAAATGTTGAAACTTGACTAATACAAAATTGAAAATTGACCATGGAGAATAATTCTCTTTGCTGCTACTGTCTTCTGACTAGCACTGGTGACCAGCTGATATTCTAGCTGTGAGTATCGATCCTGTGACTTCATCCTCCTTCACACCATCTTGGAACTAGATCTTTCACTTTCCTTGCTGCTTCTTAATGTGCAGTCTTTCAGTCCTGAAGAGGACTTTGCTGTAAAAGGACATGAACTTGGAGTTGTTTTCTACTGTAGGAAGGATAAGCTTAGAGAGTCATGTACACTCTCTCACTCTCCCAGTCTCTAGTCATTGTAGTAGCTGGACACAGTTAGAGGATATAGACTTTTGGCCAAAGAACAAAGGAAAGCTAACGGACCCACGTGGGCATTGAACCCCTGACCTCATTAGCATTGTTTTTTCACCACCTCCACTAACAGACAGCCCAATTATGAACACTGAATCAAAGAGGGAAGTCACCTCTTCACCTAGAGCTGAGAAAGCCTACGGCTGCCGGTTGCTAAGAAGAGAATGCTTCTCCAGTCAAATAGCCACGGTATGAGTGTCCACAGTGCTTTCTAAGAATCTTTCTCCTTTGCCTGGCACAGTCGAACAAAATTGCTGTCAAAGGTCTTCCAGTCTCAAAGGTGATGATGGCTATGGGAGGTCTTCCCTGGTGGGTGGATGTGCTAAAAGGAATCTTCTCACAAGTCTCTAAGACAACTTGAATCTCTGGTTCTCCATTCCTATCCTCTCTTTGAAACACTTCACATATCCTGATATATGAAGCTCTACCTATGTACAGAGTACTTCTTTGGAGAGTCCACAGAGGGCTCTACGGCAGAGATAGTTCCCTAATGGGTTTTGCAATGGAAACAAATCTTGTTATTCTATGACAGTATAGCGGTTCTTCAAAGAGGTTCCTGAACTATGAAATACAACCTCCTTGTTATGTAAGGTAGCCAATTTGTACAACTGGGATTTCTGTGTACATGAATATATGTGCGTAGGTAATTGCTTAGGAAGTTTTTTTAATGATAATTTGAATTACATCTATTAGTTGTATTCGCTTATTTGGAAAACTGAAGTTATTTCGAGAAACTCCTAGGATGTAATGGCAGAGTTGGTCCATCAAGGCATGATGATAATAAACCAGAGAAGGTGACTGAATTCCCAGACATGTCAGTAATTGGCCATCGGGCCACAACCCTAGGCAGGACCAGTGTGATTTACATAATGAGAACAAGCAGGGAGAGAGCTTGGACAGTTCCTTGTAGAAACATCTCTACTAGAAAAAAACATGAGCCAATGCTGATAGCCATGTTTAGCTTTATAACTGTTCTCATGCACTAAGGGCAGCCTAATTAATGAGTGAGAAGACACATGTCCAAGAGCTAGAGTTGGCCCATTGAAAGGTGAGTCAAAGTTCCAGACTACATTCTACAGAAGATTTCTTGATCGCATGGGTTTTGCTGCTAAGTTTTCCATCCCCACTACTCTTCCCAACAGGAGACAGCAGTAAAACCTCCCCACCTCCCAGCAAGCACACACACACACAACTTACAGCCATAGCAAAGCCGGGTTTACAAGTCAACTCAGATTCAATTTGATATGCATTTCTCATGTCCCAACATCCCATTCTCCTCTGCTTCCAGATACATCGGATGCCACAGAGCCCTTCCCTCTGAAATGTACTCATATGATATGTACTCTGATATGAGTACTTTGGGTCAATGAAATATGAGCAGAAGAATCCCAAACATTTCATTGCCGATATCCAACTCTGTATTCTGTGGCAGCAAATCTAGAGCAAACTGGTGTGATAGCAACACCAGAAATGATGCCTCATCAACCCAGGAGCCTCAGTGACATCTGGGTGAGCTGAGCTGCCCCTGGCCCTATACCACCACCACCAGGGGAAGCTGGAAGCACAGTCTTCATGGTTCTAACCACAGCGAGTCTGAGGCTGTTTCAGTCTACGCTCTATCTCAGCAGGGAAGTATCTCAGCTTTTCAGACAGTGGCAGTGGGGTATCTGAAGTCTTGGCAAGAGTCTTAGGAAACTAAGGGCTCAGCAAGGCCTTTTCCACAATCCTGGTCTTGACTGGCACTGGGTTCATCTCCCAGTTTGCCTCTGAGTAGGGGCTTGCCCCAACTCAGCCTTAGTGCTCTCCAGCCATCAATGTATCTCAAGGTACCTCTCTCCACCTGGAAGACACTATCCCCAGAGCCAATACAGCACCTAAACCTCAGAAATAAGGCCTAGTTTCCTTGCCCAAGATCTGGGAGGTTTGAATCATGAAGGACTGCTGTGGTTCTTCCAGTTAGTTGTCCATGGGTAAATGTAAGGTTTGTCATGCAGTTGGGAGAAGATTGTACTTGGGTTAAGGACACTTGACATCAGGTAAAGAAGCTGAGAACCAGGCAAAATCTAACCATTTCTATCAGTGAAGCACATGGTCAGACCACAGTACACTCAGGGAGTCAGCATTTCCAAACTCAAACGCTATGTATGACAACTAAGAATTCATGGTTTTCATGATGCTGACAAGGTCTCCACTGAGCAGAGCCTGAGGGGTGTGGGGGCTGCTGCGTGTGGACGTGGTACATTCTCAGCCCCTAGGGTGTATTTGGGAAATACAACTGGTGTTGGTTGAGTTATAAGGAGAGAATCTCTGTAAGCCAGCGTTTCTCAAGAACTGTGAGTCTACCAATAGTGTAAGAAGATTCGAACCCTTTCCTTAAGAAACCCTTATTTTGAGGGCAAAATCAGTTAATACACATTGACTGCCATGCAGGTGTTATTAAACAAGAGCTAACTCAGCATCGTCTTGCATTAATGTTCCTCTGCTATCTTAGAACAGCAGAAAAGGGATGAATTGCTGAAGAGTAGATGAAAGCTTTCCAAAGACAGTAGGATGTGATGTTGGACTTTAAGGAAGGGTGGGCATTGGAGAGCGAACGAAAGGGCCAGTGTGACCAGAGAAATCACAAGCAAGGTCTGCAATAAGAGGGAGAGTCGTGATGGATGGCAGGAGGTCCCCAGTGAGAAAATAGCAGTGTTAGTCAATAAAATAACTCCACCGGTGAGTCATCTAGATGCAGCAAACTTGGAAACAGAGTTTAAACCTACTGGGATAGAAATTAGAAATCCACAAAACAATTCTCACAGAAGGCAGGAGTGACCCAGAGCCCCTGCTCAGAAGAGGCTGGGGGCAGTAGCCACTCTGCCTGAGACTCGGCTCACCTCTGTTCTCTGGACCATTTGAGAAATCTGAGTACTCCATCCCCACAACATAGGCTCTACGGGACTGGAGGCCCCAGTTCTCAGAGTGGGGATGCTATTTTTAAGAACTCATTGAGATTCTCATTTCACTTTCAGGCGCCTGCACGTCAGGACCCTTGGACCTAGGAACAAGCAAGTCAAGAAAGGAGTCACTTCTCTGGGTTCAATGACCCTGACCGTGGGAAGATGTTTGGTTCTTACAACGGGGCAGGAAAGACGTGCTGCAGGGGACATTCTTGTCTCCCTCTAGCTTTGAGTGCAAGTGGACAAGGGCACAGTCTGAAGGGGACAAGTCAGGAAAGAGCATCCGACTCACTCCTTCCAGTGAGCCGTCAGCCTAGGTACCGAGGGCAGATGTGCTGGTGTTGAGGGGAAATCGGATGTCGGAGTAGGGAAGGAGTGCAGCCATGGCTCGAGGACGCAACAGCAGTGGGAATGCACTGAGTTCACTCATTTCAGTCTTGTCCACTTTCCCAGGGAAGACGCCATTAGACTCCCAGACTGGGCATAGTTACCAGACAAATGAAGATATCGAGTGGTTCAAGGGCAGACTGCAGGGCTTGCCATCCTTTGTCAGCCAGTCCTGAATACATGTACATACATAGACACACATATTCACATGCAAAGATATACACACACATGAATACACACACACTACATACACACAGAGCTGTACACCTACAGACATATGCTGCATATGCACAGAGACACACATATACACTTATAAACACAAATACACTGGCATACACACATGCATGCACACATTCTCTCTTCAAGAATCAAGACACTTATCCTGTCAGCAATTGTGAGGGGCACCTGATAGCTCAGAGCTGTGCGACCCCTGTTGGGGACCCCCCTCCAGAGCCTTCATCTTTTGCCAAGAGCTGCCACCTTGCCGTTCTTTTGCTGAGCTCCCCCACCTCCCCTAGGCCATTTAGGAAAACACTGAAGGGCCATTCCATCTCTGGAGCTGTTATAACTTTGTTACAAGCTCACCCTGCCCAGCCCTGCTACTGACCCCATGCAGAACCTTGTTTTGAGACCGCAGGAAGCCACATACACAGAACATGGCCTGAGAGAGACCCACCTGAGAGAGTTAGGGGACATGTGTCAAAGACCCAAACATGATGCTTCTGACCAGAGGGTAGGGAAGTGAATCCATCACCTTGGGAAATAGACCCCCTCTCTGGGTTCAGACATGCCTCAAGGTGTGTGCTCTCATGATATTTACCAAATGAATCCAGAGATTGCCCATCTCATTCAATAAGGCCCAACATGATCTGGTAATGATGTCCAAAACGACATAGGCCAGTCCCCAGTAGTCATATATCACTGGGTTTCCCTGAAGTCAAAGACATTTGTGATTCATTTCCTGGCAACTTGGAAGGCAGCCCCAAATGTCAGAGTCTCTGTAACAGGCTTGCAGATGCTCAGAGGTGTGGACAGGGCAGGACCCTTCCTTCCAGGGTCTCCAGTATGCACACCTGGGGAGGAAGCAGTGCATCCCTAGCATAGCCAACTCACCCCTGTCACTTCCAGGGGGAGGGCTTGCAGGGCAGTGGCCTCCTGAGAAGCCCACCTCCCAGACCTCAGATCCTCCACAGAGAATGGGGCCCAAGACTGGTTCCCACTTGAGAAACTCAGGAGATCCGGAGTGTTAGAATAGAGCCAGGTGAGCTGATAAATAGCCTATCTTCAGGTTGCAATGCCACCTGCCTCTGGTGGCACCACTGGAAAGGTCCATGTGCAGACTCTGGGTGGTTTCCAGCACTCTCTAAAGAATCCTCCAGAGATCTTTATTGCTTCTCAATTAAATTGGCCATCAAGACTTATGATAGAGAAAAATTTGCCTGGGAAGGTGTCCATGGGGGAAGAGGAAAGTCAATTTAGACTGGGTCCTCCCAGATTTTCTCCTCCCCTCCTGAGGGTGAGGTATAGGTTCTGTCCAAAAAGTGAAGAGACATCTCTCCAGACAGGGAGAAGCAACTCTCAAATCTTCCTCGACACCTCGTTTTGCATCTCCTATCACAATACCATATTTGTATTTTTCAGTTCAATTTTTTTAAGGAAAGTTACTGGCAGGACTGAAAGTAAGCAGTGGCAGGCAGGCAGGTCAAGAGAGGAGGAAGAAGCATTTTATTTATTTTATTTATTTGTTCATCTTGGTTGTTCCCCCAGCCCTGGGATGCAAATCCAGATCCTTTGGAAGTACATGAACTGTGTCAGTCAAAGATGGCAGACCTAACTGCTAAGTCACCATGGCAATCCAACCGTGGAAGGAAAGCTACCCTTCTCTACCCTTTCTGGTTCTCAGTCAGTGTCAGCCAGTGAGTCTCTCCAGGCAGGACCCTGAAGGAAACAGGGGAGGCATTGTCTCTGGCAGGGTCTGCCTGGGCCTCCTTCATGGTGTAGGCTGGCCACATGAAGCCTTGGAGCCATCTGGTTCCTCACTAGGGAGCTGCTGGTGGCTTGGGGTGAGCAGCTCTGATGCCTAGACAGAAGAGAAGTCTGTGGAGTTGGAAGTCAGAGCAGCCAGCTCCTCCTGCTTTGGTAGAGAGAAGTTTTCTCTTGTGTTTGAGTCAGAAACAAATTTGGGCTCCAGAGCAAAGTGATCCAGAGCCCTCTGTCTCCACCATGCTGGCTCTGAGCACACAACTGCGCCTGTCCATGGCCTCACCACCTTGGAAACTGCATCATTTGTCTTACACTGAAGGGGTGGGTAAGCAGGATACCAGATAGGGGTCTTCGGTATCAACCTCCATTTTTTTTTGCTCGATTATGTGGGCTCTGCCAGGTGCTGACTCACACGGATCTGGCTGGGCCTCGTGCCCCTTACAACAGCAAGCAGGCCCTCCTGAGACTGGGAGCACTTGTTTCTTCAGCCCACTAGCTCCAACTCCAGACATTCACTCCTTCTCACCATTGGCTAGTCTGTAATTGTTGCAGTGTGCTAACTCCCCCAGAGGTTGGGGATTGCCGGGGCTAACTGGCAGAAATCACTCATTTGGGTCCCTTTGTGATCATTCACAAACTCAGGATATGGAATGCCCAGAGGTCCAGCTCCTCAAGTTTGGTGAATATTTATGCTTATAACCGAGGTATGGAAAAGGAAGCTGCTGGCAAGGACCTTGCCATCATCAAAAATTCCATTAAATCCACTGTGATGGCAGGTAAAATGGCTCATAATAAACAAGTTTGGCTATGCTATGAGAATGGCATCTAAAACAATGAGGCAGTGGCATTTTAATGTTCCCAGAGTTCCAGATGACCATGTCTCAAGCTACCCTGCTATTTGGCTCCTGCAGGGAATTGACGGAATCAATCGCAAAGACAGTTGGTAAAAACATCCGATGCCAGCCTGTCTTCACGTATTTTCACAAAGCGAAGGTGAGTTTCCCTGGGTGTAAGTGACCCTCAGAGCTGGTGTTGGCAGCCTTGAGGCTGTCAGATGTACCCTCCATCCCAGGTAGAAATCACCCTGTCACTCAGGCCACATTAATTTGCAGGGCTGGCTCAGCACGTAGGATTAGGTGTGACAAGCAGAGACACTATCATTTAATAGTCGCCATCATCATCATCGTCATCAGCTGGTCAAGGTACTCACATAGCATCAAGCCCTAGATGCGCAGAGAATAAGGTGGTAAGCTGCCCTTCCCCTCTGATCTAAGTAAGCTCATGCCTGACAACTCTCGTCGTGGTTACGAAAAGGATCGGGTGGCCCCTGAGGCCCCAGCTGCTTCTTGGCTTTGAGTCATGTTTCATTGGAGGAAGGAGGTGGCCTGGGGTACCCGCAGGGCTCTGTGGAAGTCATTTCCATACGCTCTTTAGAAGTGCCTGCCCTTAGGGATGTCACAGATGGCAAACAGGGAAGCCTCACTGCACCCCAACATCTGGTCAAGTTGTCCCACAGAAGTAAGGGATGTGAAGTCTGACTAGAGCAGGTCATAAGACCACTCCAGCACCTCTGCCCTCTGCTTTGGGAAAAAGTATGCTTTAGACAGATTTCAAAAACATTGAAAACCCAAGAATATGAAAAACTTCTTAAGGCAGAGATGTGCATATCTGAAGCTAGTCAATAAGAGAAGAGACTTGCGGGGGGGATGCAAAGAAATGCAATGGAGACAAACGGAAGGCTAACAAGCTCAGGGCAGAGTTTCCTTCTATCTCCAATCTTATAGCCTTCTTTAAAGATTTTCGCACATCGAATCTCTCGATTAGAACTGGTTAAAAAAAAAACAGGGAGAAGAGAACCTTAAATAAGTGGTAAAGCAAATAGAGACCTGGGGACAGAGCCTTCTCTCAAATGCACAGCTTGCCGCTCCACATATAGTATCTTGAAAAATCTTTACTGCCTTCAAAGATACAGCCCTTGGCACCGAGCACCATGCCTCCAAGTTTAGAATGTGGACCTCCATATTTATGTTCCCCAGATGGTGGAATTTATAAATGCACCATGGGGTGCTATTGAAATTAATAATTTAATTCATTTCCGTGATTGCTAGTCATTATGGCAGTAGCAGTGAGCAGAGTCTCCCGGTTCTGGGATGTAGCTGAAGGGTAATCTCAGTGCAAATAATTCCTCTGTCATCCTATTTCAAATGCAGTCAATCCCTTCTGAATGGGGAATAGCCAAAAGTTTCTGGAATGAAAATGAAGGCAGCGTCAACCTAGTTAGAGGAAGATGACTTCCATTTATGTGATTTCAAAAGTTTGAAATCAGTCCTCTAAGGAACACTGGAATGATTTGTGATTATTTAGCTTGGAAAGGCGACAGATAAGAAGAGACCCAATCACGGTCTCCAAATACATAAATCTTTCACTCTACGTCTGTGGATAATCTACATCCAAATAATTGAGAATTAACTGCACTTTTACTTATATTCCCACTTGTCTGCTTATCAAGGGAATATACTGGCAGCTGGGCTAAATGACTTCTGAAGTCCCTTCCAGAGATTCTCAGAGATTTCCTGAGTCAATGGCGGGGGCTAGGGGAATAGTGGAGCAGGGACTGTATTTTCTCAAGGGAAGTACTCGCTTTCTCTCCGCCTAACGATCTGGAAGCCTAAATGTGCAAGAGGGAAAATTATTGGGCACTGGCACACATACGTGTGGCCAATGTGAATGAGCCCATTGGAATTTTTAACCCAAGAGGCTGTCATTGCCTTGGATTTATAAAGTGCTTTTGCTTCTTAGAGAAGCCAAAAACTTTTCCCATATTCCCCTCATTATCCTCAAAGATTTTATTAATCACAGAAGCACAGTCTGACCTATAGATCCTCATTCAATAGCTGAAGAAACTAATATGCAGCTAATGCAATAATCCAAAAGACTTGGAAATAGATTGCTACCCCAACCTTAGTGCCATTAGATGTCCCCTTAGCTAGATTCTGCTCAATCCTCAGAGCCCGAAAGAGCAAGAAAAGAATGAGAATAGTTCCCACAGCTTTCCTACCAGCAATCAGCCTGAACAGGACACAGCACCACGGACTCTGCACCTTGGGCAGTGAAGTTGGCGAAGATGGCGAAGATGGCGACTACGCCACCTTCCCAGGAGGAGGCCACACACAACAACCCATTGCAGACCTTGTCTCCTCCCGCTCATTCTCCTCTGCCTTTTGGAGAGCAAGGCATTCTCAGTGTGGAGACAGGATGAAGTAGCTTAGTTCCCTTTTTGTTCCAATTTGGTTTCAGAGATTGCTTTAGGAAGGTCCTGGGCTTGGGTAAATGGCAACAAAACTGTGCCGTGTTGTCATGTGTTTTCAGGACCAGACAGTAACCATCTCTGACGAACTAGCTGCATGGGGACTGAAAGCAGGGCACCATCGAGAGTGCTTTGAGTGATGATGTTGAACATGATGCCTACTAAACGCTCAGGGCTTTCCCAAGTTCCCCAAGTGCCTCTCCTCTTGTTTCTCGACTCTTTTTAGCTTTTCAGTTGCCCTTCCCACCTTTCTCTCTGCCTAGAATGTAGGCTCAGGAAAGCGCCCTCCTCACCTCTGCCACCCCCAGGCACCAACATAGAGATTCACCCGCAGAAAACGCTAAGTAAATGCCACACAATCCCATCATCTGACCAGTGGAAACAGTGGTTCTCATGAGAGTGGGAGAATTTGTTCTATTCTTTTTTGGGGTCATGGAAAGAAGAAGCCTAAAGCCCTTTCATGTGTGCCCGAAGGGCAGGACATTCAGGTGGCGTTCTTCAAAGAAAGACCGATCTTCTTTTGCAACTTTGAAGGCCATGAGGGTCGAGTGAAGGTTCTGAGCCACTGCTGCTTTTACCCCGTGGCATTTAGCAGTCAACGTTGCTGCCACCGGTGATAACCCACACATCATTACTTACTCCTGAGGATGCCCTCCAGTGACCGGGAAGAGTACGTAGCAAAGACACCCCTGGATGTCCAGTGAATTAAACCCCAAACCAATACCCTCCTGGATCCCCACATGAGCTTGGACACATTCTGGTCTCAGCTTTTTATTGAGGGGCATTGTGGAAGGAATGTAGGTTTGGGGGCTAAATGAAAGCAGGTTAAACATCAGCCCTCCCTGCTATATAACACATGACATTGGGCACTTCAGTCTCTTTGCCTCCAATCTTCATGTCGAACAGGTCCCAGTACAGTCATACACTACTTCACAGGGGCTACATCACGAGAAACTGTCCTTGGGAGATTTTGTTGTGCAAACATGACATCAGCAGTGGAGCTCCAGCTTAGGGGCCATGATGAACGGAACACCAGGCAATGACATTGAACCCATGGGAAATGATATCAAAGATATGGGAGATGTGAGAAGTGAGTCTGCTGCCCAGGAAAACACTGCAAGACCGTGACAGTGAAGACGTTACTAGGTGGTAGGGATGTGGGTGCCACCGTGATGTGTGGTCTGCTGTTGACTGGAGTAGCATCATGAGGTGCACACAACCATGTAGAGTCAATAGGAGCTTTCAATGAGCTTGTGATATGAACTCTTAGCCAAGTACCTGGTACGGATGAGGCACCAGGGTTCTACTTGTGTCACTTTCCATAAGAAGAATGCTCTAGACTGAATGTCTGTGTCTCCCTTACTCCCCTCCACCCAGGTTCATGTTGAAACCAAATGCCCCGTGTGATGGTGTTTGGAGAAGGGTTGTTATGGGGTGATTGGGCCAGGAGGGTGGAGCCCTCATGGGCAGGCCCAGTGCCTTCATGAAAGGAGCTCCGAGAGCTCTCTCGTCCCTCCCAGTGTGTGAGGACTTGAGAACTCGGAAGTCTGGTCCTCACCACTGGGCATGCTGGTACCGTGACTGCAGATGTCCATCCTCCAGAACCAAGAGCAGTTTATTTCTGTTGTTCCTAAGTCACCTGTCTGAGTTACTTTGTTGGAGCAGTGTGTAATGACTACGACAGTGGGCTTTCATCATATCCTTACAAAATTATTCTAAGCATGAAAAGAGGTTATAGAAGACAAAGATGCTGGATAATGTCAAACTCCCGTACATGTGTGGTCACGTGGGGTTAATTGACACATAATATCACTAACTAGAGACAATTCATTATGCTTCAGTAGCCAAAGAAAATGACCCAGGGTTTCCAAAGAATATTTTAAACAATTTTTAAGAAGGAAATCAGCATGTATTGTTCTAGAATAAGAATCCATTGGGGTTGGGGATAGAGGGGACAGATGAAACTCCAAGAGTGGCTTGGTGACAGAAACGTCTCTGATCTGCGACTTTACCCAGGCTCCTCAGCAAAGTGAGTTCAAACCCAAACAAAAAGTGTCAGAACAAAATGATTGGCCCCATTACCAGTTCATTCTAACTTTAGTGACTCATGCTCACTGGATACTTTGTGAGGCTGGACAATGGCTCCCGCTGAGCGTGCCTGGCTGGCAGGGACACCTTGAACACCCCTGCTTCTCAGGACAACACTTTCTGAACCGGGGCATGAAATGCTTTTCTACACAATACAATGTGGAGTCAAGTAAGCTTAGGAAAATATTCCTCTCTCCCTACAGGACCTGTTTGTAAAGTTTCTGAGAAGCTTTGCAGACTTAAGTACATTTGTTTAGCACAGAATTTCCCAGGTTAATGAGACCACAAGACTCACCTCCTCCCCTGAGTTACAAAGTCAAAATAAAGAATTCTAAAATAATGTTCTGTGCGAACACAAACCCAAGGAGAGATGTTCCCACTTGCCAAGTGCCTCTTTCTGCATAGAGGGGATAGTTTAGAGGCCCAGAGCAAGGTGTGGAGGGGACAGCAGCTTCAGGGCATTTGCTGGATAACTGTCATATTCCCTGACCAGGCTGTCGCTCTAAATGCAGTGACCCTAAGTGCCCTGTCAGTATTCATCACCACTCCAAACGGCACATTCAAAGGGTCTTGGGCAAGGCAGGCCTAGTACCCCCATACAGTATCAGAACACAGGCCCCTCCAGAGTATAGACCTCAGGCTCCCCTACAGAAAGGGGGAAGAAAACAGAAGCACACAGTAAATGCACCAAAGGTGAACCCAACACAGGCTCTCCCTCTTCTTCTCAAAACATTTGCAGATCAGAAAATAGCTGTGCCTGTCATTGGAGAGAGCTGGCGCCTTCAAGCGGGTGACACCATACTCTGACTTCCCCTTAACATGCTTTTAGCTTAAAGAGCAAAAGCTGAAACTCAGCTGTAAAGTCATTCAGGGTGGTGGGGACCATGTTTCACAAGCTCCCTCCCAGCACCCTGTGCGCTTGCACGCCTGTGCAGACACGCACACATACGCACACACACACTTATTCTTCTATTTCTTTCCCTCCCCTACTCACTCGTGTTGGCGTCACCCTCCCCTCCCACTGATGATCTACTCCATTGTCTTCTTGCCACAATTCAAGACAATTGTTTCTTATCCACTGTGTGCCAGGCACTGAGCTTAGAGTCATCTGTCCTCAGAGTCATCTTGGATTCTGCCCTCTCATGCCCAGTGTCCAAGTCATCGCAAACTCCCTTCAATTCTTCCTCTGGAGTGACACCCATCTTTACCAGAGCTACTTCCCTTAGCCCTCCCATGCTTCTCACTCAGACAGTTGTCACAGCCTGATGTGTCTCCCTGCCTCCAGCATCGATGAATCACCATGCAAGCCCTGGATCCGGCTGTGACCCAGGAAAGCAACAGAAGCAGCTTCGCCTTCAGACCGCAGCATATGGGGCCTTTGAGGTCCAGATCCTCACTGCCTTTATATTCCAGTTTTCCAGGATGCCTGCCTTCTCCCTTTCCCCATCACACCTCCCTCAACAACAACTGAGTCTTGAACAACATTGAATTCTTAGTATACAACACTAGGTCTGGCACAAAGCAGCTGCCCAGTAAATCTCTGTCGAATGATGTGTGCCTAGGTATATGGATGGAAAAATGAAAGAGTAAATGCCTTGCCTCCCTATTGCTGCTGTAAGACATTATCACCTGATAAGGAATCACAGGAAAGAATCTGCGTTTGTCCCTTCCACCTTCTGGAGCCCACTTGTATTCCTTGACTCGTGGCTTCCCTTCATCTCCAAAGTGCATGACTCCAAAGTTCATTTTTATCATCCATTTTCCTTTTGTCTATGTTTCTGACTTTGATTCTCTAGCCTCCCTCCTATCAGGACCTTGTGATCATGTCATTAGGTCCACCTAATACTCTCCCATCTCAAGACTGTTAACTCAATCACTTCTGAAAAATCTCTTTTACATATACAGGCATGCATTCATGGTGTTGGAGATTAGGAGTTGGATGTCTTTGGGGGGACCATGATTCAATATTTCACAGTCAATCAGGTCTTTTGTGTATTTAATGACTGGTATGGAGTTCATAGTAGTATAAGTGGTAAGGGAAATCTTAGGGGAGAGTCTAAAGTCTGCCTAGAAAGGCAAGGAAAAACTTCAGAAAGTAAACGATGCTTGAGTTGAGTTTGCATCCTAAAGGAACAGGAGGCAGCCTTTCTAAGTGCAGGAGACCAGAGCATGGAGGATGAGGACGGGAACAGTGTGATGACACAGCTGAAGCACAGGGTCCAGGGGGCAGGGAGTGGGACTGTTAAGAGGATCTTACCTGACACTCTAACGAGTGAGAGTTGACTCTGAAGCATGTTGGGAACCATTAGGGAAGCAAGCAGGGACAGCATATGGTACATTCTAGAGCAGCACCATCCAGTAAACTTTGGGCAATGATGGGTATGCTTTCTCTGCGTCATTCAGTACATAACCGCTCATGGGCAACTGAGAATTTACATCATGGCTAAAGAACTGGATTTTTATTTTATTCAGTTTTAATCATGCTCAATTTAAATAAGTATGTGTGGCTGGCGGCTACTATATTGGATAATGCTGTTCCATGGAGACCATCAGGAGACTGGGCCCAGGGGCATCTGCCTGGACGAAAGGTGACTTGGGCAGTAGTGAGAGAGAAACACTTCAAAGGTGGAGCCCACTGATTGAACATAGGGGTAGTTAAGTCTGGATGAGACTTAGCTCCTCACTTGGTGCAAAATCGTGCCATTTATTAAGAAAAAGGAGCAGACTTTAAACGATATGTGGCATTTTATTTATCAACAGATCTAATTTTAAGCAACTATAAATGGTTATGGATCCCATGGGAGGGAGGTCTAGGCTGAGGGGTGGGTTTGGAAACATCAAGCACATAGGTGAGGCTGAACCGTAGGCCTGGACAACTTTGTGCAGGAGGAGTAAGAAGCACAGAAAACAAAAGGCAGAAAAGCCGAACAGCACCAACGACTGAAGGACTAGCAAGGCTGGGAAGGAGTTCACCAGCTATAGAAAACTGGGAGGGATTGGTCTCTTGGGAGGAAGGGACTCTTTCAAGAAGGAAATGTTCGTTTTTTCTTTGGGAGGTCCAATGTCATAATGACTGAAACATTTCTGCAGGGTGGCAATAGGTGATTTGGTAAGAACAACTTCAGTAGAGAAGGAGGCAAGCATCAGTGGGCAGGGGACTGAGGGGTCAGGGGTCAGGAGCTGGGGCAATGGAGTTCAGAGGGTTTATGGGTAATTTTGAGAAGAAAATGGGGGCATCCTTGATGACCCAAAGTGCTAACTCTTGTCTTCAATGAGCTTGAAAAGAGAGAAAAAGAGTAGAACAGGGACCAAAGGGAAACAAAAGCAAAGGCAGGTGAGGTTGGCACTCATTTACACGTGGAGGCAAGGAGCCTCATATTGGGGGAAGCTAAAACTCAGAAGAGAGATAGAAGGGGCAGGTTAAGGCCACCAGCAGTCCAAACCATGTGGTCTATGATGTTACTGAAAAAGCAAAAACTCCATATATCTAGATTCCATTTTTAAAATGTAACTTATGAAACACAAATTCTATATAATAGAAAATGCCAGCTACTTAACAGATTTTATGAAAACACTTTCCCTATCAGATCACTTTGAATCCACAGATTTAATTAAAGCACACCAAACCCCTGACACACCAGGGAGTGACTGCGGGGCAGGAGGCAGTGGCTGGGAATCGGCTCCCTGTCATCAGAGCAAGCCCAGAGGGAACTTCCCTCCAGAGGCATCTTGGAGGTAGCCGCAAAGTGAGGAGAACTTGAGAGCTTAATATCACGCCCATCCGTCAGGACCCCCGTTGCCCCACAAATACACACCTACGAAGTCTACAATTCTTAAGGAGAGGTGTCTCAACTCAGATAGTCTCTGTCATAACAAAATACAGGCACCTCTGAGATACTGCGGGCTTGCTTCCACAGCCCCCAATAAAGAAATGCTGCCATAAAGCAAGCTATGTGAATTTCTGGCACCCTGATGCGTATAAATATATGTCCACACTATACAGCAGTCTAGTAAGAGTACAATAGCATTATGTCTAAAAGAACAGTGTACACACCTTAATTAAATGGGACACAGAAACATGATGTGTGCACAGGCTGATGGACAAATGGCACTTATAGACCTGCTGGGCGCAGGGCTGCCACAGGCCTTCCATTTGTAGGAGACGCAAGATCGGATGCAATTGCATAAAACAAAGTGCAATAGAATGAGGTATAGGTGAGGAGGCTAATACACAACAGAAATTTCTCACAGTTCTGGAGGCTGGGAAGTCCCAGTTTCAGGTGTTGGCCCATTTGTCTGGTGAGGAGCCGCTTCCAGTCATAGATCTCACTGTGGTCACAGAAAGGGGTGAGGTGTCCTCTGGGGGGTCTCCTTTACAAGGACACTAATACTATTTGTGAGAGTTCCCCTAGCACCTCCCAAAGGCCCCACCTCTAAACACCATCACTTTAGGGATGAGGTCTCAACTTATAGAAGTGGCGGACACAAATACTCAGCCAATATCAATGAAGTAGCACAGGCCCGACCTGGGCAATCTCACCTCAGTTCGATAGCCAGCAACTAGGTTTGGAGTTGTCCCCAGTAAAAGGCCTCTGGCAGAGTCAAAGGAAGGAGAGGAGTGCTACTGGGGGCCGCTGGACACTGTGTTACCTATAAAAGACTTTGGCCTTGGAAGCATAAAGGACACATGAGAGTCTGATTAGGTAATATGGGGATAATGGAGATCAGTGCTTCCAAAGATCTCCAAAGAAGAGGAGGAGAGGGCAGAGGGAAGAGGAGTGAGTCTGCAGAAAAGGCCATGTTTGCTGCTCCCTAAATCCCTCCCATATCCCAGCACCATCAGCCCACATTCCCAGTGAAAGCTGGGGTTGAAAAACTGTTCAGTGTTAATGTGACTCTCGTGGAAGATTCCCTTCTCTTTATTGGCACTCAAAATGGGAGCAGCCTGGCCCTGTTTATTCATTAATGGCTCTACGTCAATAGTGAAGAGAAGAGAGATGACTAGCAAGTGGGGAAGCCAACATTTATTCCTGTGTCTCCAAGGAAGGAAGATCTTTCAAGGCAGCTGGAACTTTTTCTATCTGAAGCTAAACAATATAAAAGGAAATATAATCGTCCAACTGGAAGAGAAATTAGAGTACCTATCATTTTCAGATAAGGAAAATATGGCTCCAAATGCTGAATGAATTTTCTAAAGAAATAGACCAGAGCCCAGGTCTCCCAAATCCCCGTCCAGTTTCCTTTACACTGTCTGAGAGCTTTGCAGATTCTGTTGCCTGAAGGTGTTTCATGGACAAGAAGCCCTGTGTAATGTCCTTCCTACACCTTTCAATCTCCTTCAACTGCAGTAATTCCCTCTTATCCTAAACACACACACACACACACATACACACACACACACACTCAACCTCTACACATTATTTTGTTGGAAGACAATTTCTATTAATAAAACTACATTTAAAAACTTCTGTTCTTTATCATACTTATATTCATGCTTTGGGTGCACAAGTTTTAGGCCCTGTTCTACAGGCCCTGTTCTTCACTGCCCTGCACAGGTTTTTTTCCCATATGCATATTATTTGGAACTGATGAGGGACCTAGTTGAACAGTGAGGGTGCGTGGAAAAAGAGCGTTCTGGAAGATTCCAAATAGCAGGTAGCCCCTTCCCTGGAAAGTATGTGACCGTGGTTCTCAAACATTTTTAAACATGGAAATAACCTGGAGAGCTTGTGAAAACACAAATTGTTGAGCTCCATGCCAGCATTTCTGATTCAGAAGAAATTCAGAATTTTTCATTTCTAAGAAGTTCCCTGCTGGTGCTGATGCTGCTGGTCCGGGGCTACGTCGAGAATCACTGACGCCATGTATGCTCAACAGAAGCTCCTCCACAATGTCCTCATGAGGCTTCCAATGAAAGTTTTACCAGAAAGCAAGAGAGACAATTCCTAAGCAATACTGTCTGTGAAAAGAATACCTGGGACTTCGTAAGACGTTGCAAAGTGCTTATGCTATAATAGAGTTGAGTACCAAAGATATGATTGCGATGAGAAAAAGTAGAAAAAAAATGAACTGCACTGATTGTCTTTCCTATTGTATAAAACACGTGTTATTTAATCTTCAGACATTATATATAGTAGTTGTTGATTGCGGTGAGAATCAATGCTTACGTCTATGCTATCAGAGCTCCATATCCCTTTAAAACTGTTCAGACACATTGGAGTTTGTGGGGAAAACAAATGCTATTCCTATGTGTATAAGAGTCATGTGCACTTACTCCTTCCACAGATATTTATAAATCTCTACCAGATGCCAGACACGGGTCAGGCACTAGGGGAAAGACACATTTTGTTGCCTTCAGTCCAGTGAAAGGACAGGAAGTGAGATAAGAGCTAACAGAAGCACATGGAAAATTCTATGGAGGAGGAACCATTTGGTTTGACAGATAGAGAACTCCATTTTGGAAAATTTAAGTTTGGGTTTGTGAGCCATCCAGGGAGAGATGGCAAGAGGAAATATGTGTCTTTAACTCAGGAGGGACACTGTGTTGAAGATGGAGGTTGGGAGTCCTGTTTAATTGGGACCATGAGTGATTTCTCCATGAAAACGAGTAAAGGAGAGGTAATCATCAAAGAAGACAAGAGTATAACCTCAGGCTAATGGAAATATAGGTAAGAGAATGTATAAAGTTAAGGACATATTAATATTTCCACTTTAAATGATCATTTATTTTACTTGAAATCAGATCTTTTTAGTAATTTAGCCAATATGACCTCTAGGAAAGAGGTACTGAATTACCTATAACATGCTAACTTCCTGCTTGGAACCCAGCCTCACTCAGTATTTTCATAGAAATCCTGGTGTCTTGTTTAAGCAAACAAAAGATTATCCTTACAAATACAACTCTAAAAACGTAATTAATTAACTTTGCTTAACCTTTCTAACACCATTAGCTGTCCTTCGCTGAAACACACATATAGAGCCTTGATCACATGCAGTAACAAACCAGTTCCTATCTAGTGGGATTGCCGCACACATGTACCCACATGTGCACACATACATGCACATTCAATATCTTTCTTCTGTCTTTAAGGGACACATACAACACTGAGAATGTTATGTCCCTAGTGACAGGTGTTATGAACTTTTAAAGTTTCAAGTAAAAATTCTCACTGAATCCCATGAGTCAGTATTCAATTCAATATACATTTATAAGCCTCTTTGCTCATGTTCATACAGTAGTGATTAAGTTATGATCCCATTCTCACTGACTTGTGAGCAAAATGAATATCATTTTGACCAGAGAAAATGGTTTTCTCTAGCTTAACATGCAATTATTTATATATTAAAAAGTGTGTATACAACCTATTTCAAATACAAAGCCTATTGCATTGAGTCAGTATTCAATTCAATATACATTTATAAGCCCCTTTGCTCATGTTCATACA